>JAECUM010010079.1:0-20383 GCA_016617855.1 Megalonaias nervosa
GAGAGAGAGATCAAATGTATTAAGTTAAAATACAGATTTTCACATGAAGAGAGTTATTGAAATAGGAAAATATTGCAGCACTTAGTTGAAATTAAAATCACTGAAGTAAATTTCAGTGACAGATACATAATTTCCTTGTTGACAAGTTACATGACACGCTCGGACTCTGTCTGAAATCAACATTGACTGCAGGTCTCACACCACTAGAAACTAGAAATAATTACAAAGCATACATGACAACAGTTGTTGATGATGATAATCATGACGACGATGAAGATGCTGATAATTATAAAAGGAGGATGAGGGAACGTGTTTCTTTCTCTTTTCCTCATTTTGATCAAATCTCTGGGAGAACAATTAATGCAAAGACAGAGGGCCGTAGAGAGCGATCTCGGGCCCTGGGGTAAGAAACACCCGGGCCTCTCCTACTTCTTGTTCAAACAAAATCTTTCTTTTCTTAAATTAAAAAGTGTTGTTCGGCCCGCGCTCCCTTATTGGCCCTGGCCCCTGGGATATACCTCCGGTTGCCCATCAGCTCTTGTCGGCCCTGTAAGACAGCAGGTGAAGCTATGCCAATTCAAGCTTCAGGTATCAGTTATTTGTGTAAAGTGTGTCTCAATCTGATTTGATAACCGCTCTGGTGGCCTACATGGTTAGAGCATCCGCCTGGGATGCGGGAGGTCGCGGAGTTGAATTCCGGTAGAGTCATACCAAAGACATTAAAATGGTACTAGCAGCTGCCTCACTAGGCGCTCTGCAATAGGAGTTTGGTGTTAGGACTGGTCGGCCAGGTGTCAGGTCACAGGCACTTGATTCAAGGGGAAACTAATGTGTACACTCACCAATTAATTGGTGAGTGTTCACATAAGTTTCCCCCTGAATCATAAGCCTGTATGTAAGGTTAATGTGACAGTGCTAGACATCACTATAAGCAGTCACACTGCATACATGGTAGCATACATAGTAGGGATATGACTCAAATTGTTAAAGTTACGTTAAAAATACCTCCTCCCCAACACATTAGATTCAGATCTTCACTGTCCTACGTGAAGATCTGACAGCGACCACTTAGTGGTCATGTTCTGGTGACCTTTGAATTAGCCGATGGAAATGCAGCTTTTAAAAAATTACAGAAGCCACTCACTCACACCCACCCCAGATCGCAGAAAACGTCTTCCAGAACGTAGGTCATCTTCAATGGATTCGCAACCGTCCTTAAAAAGATTAAATAACTAGAACATTGCAGGATACGAAAGAGAATTTCACCCGTAAACTGTATCAAAGTCGGCCTTGAAATCAGTTATAACGTCGGATTTTACAGTACCCTCTCTCTCATTAGCAAAAATGTTTCATTAACAGTTTTACGTCAATGTCATCTACCCATATTACGTCATACGCGTTTATCTACAGGTGTCCGGCGAGCTGTACGTGCAGCTGAAGGTCATTTTATTGAATGGTTTTGGGATTTTTTATGTATATCAATCGGCATTACATTTATTGTTAGGTTCAAAAAAATAAGGAAATCTATTACAAAATATTCAGAACGTCTGAAATACCCCTCATACATACATACATACATACATACATACACACATACACACACATACATACACACACATACATACATACATACATACATACATACATACATACATACATACATACATACATAATGTAAAGATACAAAGATCCCACCGCTGCCACCAGAAATTTTCTTGTTACAAGCCAGGGGTCTTTGCTTGACCGAGCGGTGTCACACCCTGGCGCGATTCCCGCTAGAAGTCATAAGTTTACCCCAAATTTCCAAAGACTTCTATACAACTTCAGTTGTAAGTTAGGTAGCCAGATGTGTCCATTCTATACATAAATTTTACTCTAATCAGTGTAAAACCACAGATTTCCCAGCTTGCCAAATATCTATCAACCGCACGTTTGCATAGTTTCCCTTCATCAACTTTCCGTACCGTCAGCAGTTCACGCCGTAGAAACTCTACAACTATCCCCTAACTCAGGAAACTATTTTAACTACGCCACCTTAGGCCAGTCAATCCATGGTTCCAAGACACATTACGCCAATACAACTACATCACATTTGCCACCATGGCGACATAAACGGTATCTGCAGAGTCCCTTCTTGTTTATCCCATTGTATAATTTACCGGTTTCCTACCGTAAATACTGCCACTGCAGTCACAACACCAAGGTACACTACTAGATTTTATTAGGGACTACATTATGACAGGGACAGTCATGCGGTTTGGGTCTGAATTCACTACTAATTGACCATGGCATCTTGGAAACTCACTAATACTTTCTCTCCGTGACGTTTGCTCCTAATAATTCCTTAAACGGGGCGCTATAACCAAATGCGCATCTCCAAAATTTATTACAATACATACATACATACATACATACATACATACATACATACATGTAACAATATCTGGAGACCCTAACATTAGACGTCACCGAATTAAAAGTAATGTCATGTATGGAGACCCTAACTTCTGATGTTACCGAATTAAAAGCAATGGCATGTCGTGAGAATTCAACTTATGATGTCTTTATAGCAAAAATGGTGAACTTTCGTAATTGAGCCGACAATGACTCTAACAGCATCTACCCCTCTAACATTAACTTGTATATATGTTAAGTTTAATATCGCACAATGAAGTGACTATTTCATCCCTTCTATTGATTTTTAATTTTTTGTCTCCATTACATTTGTAGGGCAGTCACAAGACTGACTTGCATACATTGTATAGTTAATACTTATATTGATATATTCATTACATGACTGACTGACCGACTTTATTTCCTCTTCAACAGAGATTACATTAGATTAATCAAATTCAGTATAATACAAGTTCACGAAACACAACAAAGAATCAAAGTGGCAAATATAGTAGCACTGAGTCGGATAACGTATTGACAAAACGAAACATGTTAACACACACAATCATACAAATTTGTTGGTAAAAGTGTAAGAACCAAATATCATTTAGCCTTACATGGCACTGACCTTCTTTTAAACATTTGCTTGATGATGATAATAACACAACCACTGTGATTTTTAATTTACATTAATGATACTGACACCGATATTCGATCCAGCATAACAATATTTGCTGATATTATATCGTTGTCAATTATTGTTGAGGACCCAATCCTGGCTGCGGGTGTTTTCAATGAAGACCAGTTTAAAATCGCTTCGTCCGCAAATCAGTGGTTAAATGATTTTAATCCAAACGAAACCGAATCTCTGAGCATATCCAGAAAATCTAAAAGAGAACAACACCCACAGCTTTTAATGAACGACACGGTTATTAAGAATGTCACCTTGCATAAAGAACATGGGACTAGCTTTAAATCAGGGACGGGCAACATACGGCCCGCGGGCCTGACCCGGCCCGCGAAGGGATTTTGACTGGCCCGCGGTCACATCCGGCCGCAATCTCCTACTACTTTCTTACCTTAATCATTAAGGTATTGATTTAGTAATCCGGCCCACCAAGAACTTCATTTTCCCATATCCGGCCCGCCGACTAGAAAAGTTGCCCACCACTGCTTTAAATGAATGCTGACTTTGGCATATACATAAAATAATTACAGAATCATGGAAAATGTTAGTCATATTACGAAGTTTGAAATTTAAACTTGATGGAATGCCATTAGATCTTCTTTATTTCCCCTTTAACAGATCTCTTTTAGGGTATAGGATATTGTTTGGGATACCTGCATCCAGCAGGAAATAGAAAAAACAAATACAAGCCGCAGCAGGTAGAATCGTTTGTAGATCAACAAAATCTTCATCTATGCTACAACTTAGGAGGAGAAGAAATTGGAAAAACTTTCAGCAAGGCGTTACAAATACAGAATGATACATTTATTAAATGTATCATGATATGGCTTTAGGAAAAATGCGGGCTTTGATTCAGCCAAGTTTCCAGGAGGTAAATAATGGACAGCATCGAGATGGAACAAAGCCTCCAAGCACCCTTCTCCAGGACAGATCCTTAACAAAGTTCATTTGCACCAAAGTCTGTAGCAGAATGGACTCTTCTCCCTGAGGAAGTTCGAATCAACCCTTCATTGCACTCTTTAACTCATACCTAAATATGAATCGAGGTAAAGTCCCAAACAATTCTTATCAAGGAAAAAGAGTTGAACAAATTATGCACACAAGGCTTCGACTTGGTTGGCATTTATTAAACGACGATCTTTAAAAAAAAACAAAAAAAACATTTGTCACCTAGCTATAGATGTTCATGCGGTGAACCGAAAACCGCAGATCATTTTTTTCTCTTACACAGTACAAAATATGTCACCCTAAGAAATCGAACAATAGAAGAATTGCCCAATATGACAGATAAAATGTCGTTATTACCGGATAACCCCTTGCAGGTCAACGGGGATATGTCCAAGTCGGTTCATAAGTATATAATTACACCTGACAAAAGTTGCCTGATCGTTACTGATGTTTTCACGTCTAGGTCCTATATATCCGGTATAAGCATATACCACCCGAGCTAAAATTAAAAGTCTTTTTATTTACCCTTCCCTTCCCTACAAGCGCCAACATGCTTATAGTTTCTAATTTTTTCCCATTTTTTTCTTTCCTCCAGTTTTGATAATTTGCAAGCATATAGTAACAGCTTAACACTTTTTTGCTACTATCTGTCTGTCTGTCCGTATATATGTCTGTCTGGACGGACGGACGGATGGACGGACGGGTGTCTGGATCTATGTATGTTTGTCTGTATGTATGTAGGTAGGTACGTACGTCCGTAAGTAGTGAATGGGGACGATTGGGGGACATTGGGAATTACATTAAAATACCCCCTGGGACGATTAGGGGACAAGATTTAAAGGGACAATGGAAACAATGGTCCCGGTACTATAGTGGCAATGGGACTTTAACATGGGTGGGACTCTCTAGGGACAAGGGAAATTTAACATAGGAAATGAATAGCGACAATGGATTGGGACTGTTTAGGGACAAGGAAACTGAACATAGGAAATGTGTAGCGACAATGGATTGGGACTGTCTAGCGATAAGGGGAATTGGAGGGGGGGGGGGTGACGTCACGGTACTGGACACTGGGCAATCAATGGCAACAATGTTGCAAGGGGCTGACCTCAATCGAGAGGAACAGTGTTGTAAGGGGCTGACCTGAATACGCGCTACTCTAGGTAGGGACAAATGCAGCAGAGACAGAGACAGACATATACAAATGCAAACCCGAGATTTATATATAAAACATTACCTAGACCTAACGTTAGGCATCTTTTCGAGACAGGTGAGGGGACCTGAAAAGAGCCTTTGGTGTTTTGTTAACACCATTCAGTTAACATAGAGGGCATATCACAAGTTTTAATCTCTTCGTCAAACTTTGTCTGACCTCTCGACCGTAGATTAAACTCTCTTCAGGCAGCCAGCAAAGGAGTTAGTGTTTATAGTCATACTACTCCACATTCGCACAAAACAAACACATATGAGTGTAGGAATAAGGGTTTGTTAAGGAAAAAAGACACACACACACACACGCACACAAACAAAAATACACACACAAGTACGCGCAAGCACATAAACAAAATTACACACACACACGTACGCGCTTGCACGCAACAAAAATACACACACACACATCAGTGTGAGTGCGTGAGTGTAGGTCCTTATTAAAAAATCAAAGACCCGTTTTTCTTTCTGGTATATTCTCTGGTACAAATTACAATTCAATTTTACAACACAACGCTTTAAAAAGGTGCATAGACTTCTTTGTCTTTTCACTCTCTCCTTTTTTTGAATTTCTTCACTGGCACAGATTTTTACTCTTCTTCCTCACTTTCTTCTCGTCTTCTTTTCTTCTCTTTCTGAACGTGTCTGGGTTCTTCCTTTTCGGAGGGTAGCTCTTGTTCCTGTTCGGAACCCCTCTCCACCTCCTGCTCCTGTTGTTTCTTAGGGCAGTCTGAAGACCAATGTCCTTTCTCTTGACAAAGATAACAGGTATCTTGACCTTTATTTCTTTTGACGCTTGTCTTGTTTTGACGTTGTGGACATTCAGAAGACCAATGCCCTTTATTCTGACAGATATAGCAAGTATCTTTACCTTTATCTCGAAAGGAGTGGGAGTAGTCCGTCGGCTTCTCTGATGATGCCTCGCAAAGCGCTGATCAGAAGTTCGATCTGTCTTGGCTCATCCATCTTTCTGGTAGGACTGACACTGAAATGAATACTCTGAGGGGAAGACACTGGCCCTTTATATAGGGAAGACACTGACCCTACATTGATATATAGGGGACCATGGTGTTTAAATTGTAGTCATTTGACCTTTTGCAGTCAAGATGAAACCATCGTACCATTTCGTGAAGAAAGGAGAAGAAAGTAAGAGGCAGGAATGTGATCTATTGCCTCACACAGTAGCTGAAGTCTTGGCTCAAATAAATGCCAGAGATTTTGAAGATGGCATGAGTGAGCCGAATCCAGACCCAGAGAGTCTATGTCAAACCAAAGTCCACCACCAGTAACCTCTGAATACTACTACCACATTCGAGAGACGGATAAACGCTCCTCTAGAAAATTTAGAACCACAGTCTACACGTACACGGTGAAGATTAAAGATTTCAAGTGAGACGTACCGTTGGAGAAAACAGAGGGGTTCATCACCGATTTGTGGGATTCTTTGTTAACCACACTGAAACGGCAATGTCGAGCCAACGAAGACGATCGCTTGAGACTTTCCATTTTTCACGACAGTCTGAAGTCCCCCGTTTGAATCGAGTTTAGCAGGAAATCAGAAATGACACCTTCCAAAGTCATCGACAAGATTCAACACGTACATCAGTCCAACAGCAAGTTTCACATCACCGATGGAAAAGCGACACTGTACATGGCCCACGTTTCTCTTCCCAAAGGGACCGGACAACGCAAAAAGGTGTTATTGGTGGGACCAACGTATGCTGACAAAAACGACACGGTAGAATGGAAAAGAGCCTGGGACAACGTTCGAAAATCGAACGGAGCCAAACAACGAAAAGAAGCAGAAATCCTGTTACAGCAAGCGGAGATATCAAACGACACACCCTGTGGCATTCCTGAACTGCAAAAACTGCAAGACGTCTTGGCTCCACGCTACACTTTGAAAGTACATCCTCAAAAAGTGCACCGACCTCTGTTGTTTTGAGGCAAAAATTTCAAAGACGGAAAATACATTCACGTCTATCACGATGAACATTTCGGTACCATTACCAGAATCACCGCATTCCTGGGATACGGTTATCATTGTGAGAAATGAGACTATGTGTATAACAATCGAGAGCAACACAAGGATTGTGGATCGAAAAATGAGAGATGTTTGGCCTCTAAACTCTGTCTTGACGAAGGACAAAAACGAGAGCATTGCCCAGCTTGTCAGCGAACTTTTGTCAGCTCTACCTGTTACCAGCAACATCTGAAGACGCAAGGTTCACGGCAGAAAAGTGCTTGTCAAGGCATACGTACCTTGTGGACAAGGCATACGTAACATTAGTACCAAGGCTCACGTATGTTCAGGAAAGAAGCGATGTCACATTTTTCACCAAATGATGGACTTGGAACACGAATGCTACATTCAAAAATACCAACCCCAACAGGAGGAGGCAGATAACAAGAAGAAAGGGAATTTAATCATTTTCGATTTCGAATGCATGCAAGAGACCGGCATTCCCATTCCTAATTTCTGTATGCCTCACTGAGCGTGCGAGAAGTGCATCCAAGAACCTATCGTTAGCGATTGCTCACACTGTAAGAAGATTCCTGGCGGACGTGAAAAAGTCTTTCGGGGACCGAACACGCTGACCGATTTTGTCCAGTGGATCTTAGACCCTATCGACGAAACATGGAGTCAAGAGGACATAGAACGTTACGGAGATTGCCATCGTTATGACACAGTGATGGCTCACAATTTCTCGGGATACGATGGACAATTTCTTTTGAAATACTATACGGAACAAAGTACCGAACGTCCTAAAGTGACTTTGAACGGAGCCAAAATCATTTCCATGCAAGTAGGCCAATTGCAGTTGAAAGATTGGATGAGTTACTTGGTCATGCCTTTGAGCCGAATGCCTAAAACGTTTGGAATGACAGAAATGGCCAAAGGTTATTTTTCACACTTTTTCAATACCGAAACCAGTCAACACGCCGTTATACCCCATTTGCCTGACGCTCACTACTACGACCCCGACAAAATCCTTTCTACACTTGGTACCACACTCACGCATCGGACCCCTTTGACTTTCAGGAAGAAATGTTAAAGTATTGTCGTTCCGACGTTGACATTTTACGGTGACGCTGTAGAAAATTTCGAGAATTGTTCATGGAACACGGAGGGATAGATCCTTTGAAAGAAGCCTCCACTATTGCCAAAGCGTGTTCCTTAGTGTACCGCAAACGATTGATGCCCGAGATGACCCTGGATGTCACACGCCCTGAAACGACTACCTTTGTCAAACGTCAATACACGGTCAAAGCCCTACGCTGGCTACATTACTAGTGCGACAAGGAAGACAAATGGATCCAACATGCCAGAAACGGAGGAGATGAAAAGACCATCGGAACGTATTCGGTGGATGGCTGGGACTTAGGAAACCCAAATATCGTGTACGAGTTTACCGGTTGCTTATTTCACGGATGTTCCATCTGTTACCCTCAACGTGACACTCAACATCAGGTTTTACAATGTACCACGGAAGACTAGTACGAGGCTACTTGTCAGCTACGCCTGAAGTTAGAACAGCAAGGATACCAAGTCGTGGAAATGTGGGAACATGAATACGAGTACGATCACCGTTTGAAAACCGATCCCGAGTTTAAACGCATTGTAGAAAGTTACAAGCTGGTGGACCCTCTGAACTCGCGTGACAGCTTGTATGGAGGACGAACGAATTCCACGTGTTTGCTGTGCCACGCTGACGAGGAGAAAGGAGAAGAAATCAAATACTTGGACGTGTGTTCACGTGTGTAAATACTCTCACTTTTCCGCAGGGCACCCACAATTGCTGACGGAACACATCGAACAATACGAAGGGTTGATTAAATGTAAAGTCTTGCCTCCCACGGACTTGTACCATCCCGTTTTACCTCATCATTGCCAAGGAAAACTGATGTTTCCCTTGTGTCGTACTTGTGCCGAAACGTGCAACCAAGACAAACCTTCTCAGAAAACCCAGCAAGAACGCGCCTTGACAGGAACGTGGGTCAGTGTGGAATTGTTCAAAGCTCTGGACTTGGGATACCAACTGTTAGAAGAGTACGAAATTTACCACTTTCCCAAGACAGAACAATACCATAAGGGTGACGACACTCAGAAAGGCTTTTTCGCAGACAACGTGGATGCCTTTTTTAAACTGAAACAAGAAGCCAGTGGCTACCCTTCCTGGTGCCACACTTCCGAAGACCAATAGAAATTCAATGAGAAATACTTTGAGCAGGAGGGCATCGATTTAGACCACATCGAGAAAAACGAAGGAAGGCGTTCGTTTGTCAAAGTGATGTTGAATTGTGGAAAGGGGGGGGGGGCAAAATGGCACAACGACCGTGTTTACCCAAGACGGGGTATTTGACAGAACCTTCCCGCTACTTCCAGATGATTCACGACAAAACCAAATACATGAAACACGTGGACGTCCATCGTGAAAACTTGATCCTGGTCAATTACGAAGAAGAACTAGACTTTGTACAGGCTGACGAATTTGGAAATGTCATCATTGCAGCGTACATGACAGTCCATGCTCGCTCAAAATTGCACGAAGCTTTAGAACTGTTAGGAGATCGTGTGGTGTATTTTGATATGGACAGTTGCATCGACATCGATCGCCTGGGTCACCGACACCCTGATATCGAAGAAGACCATTTAGTAGCCTGGACGGACGAGCACCCCGACGACAAAATTCTAAGTATTGCTAATCGCGGTCCTAAAAATTACGGCTAAGAGCACCAAGATCCCCAAGGAGAAGTGCACACGGAGTGTAAAGTGAAAGGATTGACTCTCAATTATCGCACCATTCAAGTGGTGTACTTTGGTGTGTTGAAAGAGGTCTTGTTGTCTGGAGAGGATCAACATTTTAGAGTGACCACCTACGAACCTTACAAGTCTTACGTTTAGCTACACACCAAATCGTCAGTCGACCTGTAGAAAAAACTGTATCAAGTCGTGTACCAGAAGCGAGTGAGGCTTCCCAAACCACTTCACTTTACCGTATGGACACACCGTAGTCACCAACAAGAAGGATGACTTCGACACAGCAAGAATCGAGTGAGAGACCCACTGTGAACTCCAAGTTCAAACAATACAATTTTACTGTCTTCTCGACTGACTATTGTGATTGTGCCAGTCGAATGGAAACGTTTAAAAATGGCCTAAGGATAGGGAAGGATTACCTTCTTCGAATGTTTTAGCTAGAGCAGGATTTGTCTACTTGGGACCTGAGAATGGATTGGGATACGAAGTACAGTGTTTCAGTTGTGGTCTGACGTTGCGTATGGATCAATGTATCTATAAAGGTTCAGCTATTCTGGCACACACTCGATGGTCACCGCACTGTCCTTATCTTTCTATGGCATTTCCACCCATCACACTGCTGTACATTTGTGATGGTACCTTAGGGAAGGTAGTACCGTTGTCCGGGAAGAAAAAAAGGAAGACTTCAAAAACAAGACATAATAAAGGAAAGATTTACAAGCTCGAGACTTCATTACGACTAGTATAAAAAGGGAAAACTACCAAGACCGATAGTTCATTGTAACTACAAACACCAAGCAAAAAAGATGAATCCTTTCAAACAAACACAATTCAAGTTCAGTGATTCTCAGGTGTAGTGCGATGCTATGCCTTGCGATGGCAGGGATACCTTATGCTGTGACCTCAGTCATTCAGCACAACATCATGGGAACTTCGCTGTGACTACTACTACTACTACACCTACCGTGGAAAGTGATGATATGCGTGTCAAACCTGACTGATGCGAAAGCGATGCCACTCATTATCGTGGACTCTTTATTGGTTTTCATGGTCAATATCATCCTCCACGTGAAACCATGCGACTACCACCCTTGGATGTCATACATGCCTGAGCAAACTACTGCGGATTTCACCGTACCCTCATCGAAATTAACCTGTGAAAGAAGAATATTCGTTCCCTGTGCGTTTGTCTGAATACTGCGACTTTGAAAGTTGTTTCCAAACCTTCCAAGGAATGTGGCCTAAATATCTGGGAGGATCTGCCCCGAAGAATTAGACAGAGCCGGATTTATCTACTTGGGCGAAGGTGATAAAGTCAAGTGCTTCAGTTACGGTGTGTCACTTCACCAGTGGGAACAGAAAGATTCAGCTTACATGGAACATGCTCGATGGTCTCTGCACTGTCACTACCTACCTTTAGTGGGACAACCTCAGTAATTTCTTCATGGATATTTTACAAGAGAACATTCGTGGTTTGCCTGTGGAGTTGAGAGAACGCATTTACAGAGAGTTTGTCAAAATACAAGTCAAACGTAAAGAACAATTGCATCCGTTACGTCACCAATGGTTTAGCCACTGGTACCGGAATACAATAAGAGGACTTATTCATTTGAAAGAGTTCCGATGGTCAGCTATTGATTAAGTGACCAAGGCCAGATGACTTTGGTTGCTACTGATTATACTTACGTAGTGTCCATACTACAACGAATTCCAGAGGAAGACTTATAGGATTATCAAACACTTTTACGCTATCAAATTTTGTCAGTAGAGGAAAATTCTGTGCGGTGTGTGGTGTGTGAGCTAGTGACTAAACTATTTGGATACACCGAAGGAGTACGATCAGTTCTGTGCAAAAAGTACTTATTACCTTCGACAAAAAAGGTATAAACACTTGCTACCATGCCACGACCCTGATCATTAGTGATACAACAATTGCCGTGGAAGGAAATCAATGACAGTATTCAGACTGTGGTGGATTACCAACGCTTTTTACGAGAACTGTATCCAATGAATTTGGGCCGTCGTGTGGTTTGTGTCTCAGTGACTTCCTTTCTGGGATTTCGTTAACAGCCGATTCCTTGTGGGCTCTTTACGATCTGTACCTCACAGTACCACCAAAAAACATGAGAGTGATATGTTTAAATGTACACGAGAGACTCATTCTGTAAAAAGTCTTGCGCTTTCATCTCGATACTTCTCTACCTCTTAGGGAAAACAAATGTTCGTCAACTTTTAGTCACTGTAGATGTTTACGAAGATGTATATCTAGCTTGTGACTTACACCCTCACTGGCAAGATGTTGATGACTGGAAAAGTCTTGGTTTCGTGGCTCGGACAAAAGAAGCGGCAAACTATGCCCAAGATTTGTAATAATGAAGTCAAACATTCAGTGAAAAAAGTAACTTTTAAACCTGTGTTTGCCGCAGTGTCAGAAACAGAATCCGACACCGAGGAAAACCACTCCACTCAGGACAGGACTGTCATTGACATGGGCACCCCCGAAAGGAGATTCCCGGAGGACACTTGTGAGACTGAAACAAGTGTAGAGATTCTAAGAACATTACCCAGTGTTCCTTGGACACCACACCGTCGTCACAAAATCTGTTGTACAGTCACTTTGATCGCTTTGATGTGTATTTTATCGATGTCCTTAACCATGTGGCTTTTATGTATTTTTGTCTTTCGTGTTAAATTTTAATTTTAAAAAAAAAATAAACGTGTCCTGAAAAAGTATAAAAACTCTCGTCTTGTCTGTGTTCGTTTCAAAAGTGACATTCCCTGCCTATGGCTACCTCTGCTGTCTCTGCCCCCTCTTCCTCCACTTTCAAAGTCATCGACAAAAACTTAGATAGTGGTAGTTGGTAGGCCTTGTATCTTCGCCATCCCTTTAACATGTTAATTGCTGGACCGAGTGATTCAGACAAAACCGAATTTCTCAAACGTTTGATCGAACATAAAAATCATTTGATCGATCGTCCACCTCAGCGTATCGTGTGGTGTTAGAAAGAGTGGCAATCGGCCAACAGCATCCTTCGAGAAAGTCAAGGCGATTCCATCGTGTTTGTGGAAGGCATTCCTGGCGAAGACGACGGGATCGTATCTGACCCCAGTCAAACTCATCTGGCCATCTTCGACGACATGTTACGAGAAAACGAAGAAGAAATTAAACTCTGGTTTACGCGCAAAGGGCATCATTGTAATTTCAATGTCATTTACATCACCCAATATTTGTTTCAACAAAGTAAAGCCCATCGCACCATCAGTCTCAATGCTCATTACGTGGTCTTGTTTAAACGTCCTTGAGATAAATCCCAAGTGCAAATGTTAGCCAAACAGTTAGGAACTCCTTGGCTGACTCATGCGTACGACGATGCAACTCAAACCCCTCAAGCCAATTTACTCGTGGATAAAAAGCGCACTATCCCCGATTATTTGCGATATTGTATCCATTTGTTTCACCACTGGTGCCAAGACGGAGGGCCTGTTGTGTACACGTCCCAGTCGACTTAATCTACAAAAACCTCGGACACTTTTGGTCTGTCTCACACATCGTCAACATGACGTCCCTTCAGTCTCATCTTCCAGTCAAATTGATTCGTGCCTTGTACGGCATCAGTCGCGAAAAAAATCCACAAATACGTGCTTGTGTCTTAGAAGCCAGTGTCAGAGAAGTCTTACGATGGTTTACGGTGACAGCACGTTAATTACTTCAAGGCATCATTCACATCCCTCATCAAACCAAACGTTTTTTTGAGAGAAACAAAGTAGCCTTGACGTAATTGGCAGATCCCCGCATAGACACTCAAACCAAAAAGCAAATCATTTTGAAACCTGGAGGTAGCGGTTCTCTAGGAGGTGTCATCATTCGCTCCCTCTTAAAATGGTATCCCAATGCCCCAAAAGTCCTCCCCAAGAAAAAAGCCACTCCCCGTCCTAAACGTACCAGAAGAAAAAGAGCAGTGGTGTCAAGACCAGGTCACAGTCCCAGAAAAAGAAAAGTCCCAAGAAAAGATCCTAGAAATCAGCTTCTACCCGCAAGAGAGGCACTACATTCCGGTTGCAACCTTACATTCCCAAACCACGACCTGCAGCGACGGTGAGCGCGTCTCCTGTATCTTCCGGGTTTTCCACTTCCCCGTTGCTAGTGATGCCAGCCAAACCCAATTTGACAAACGTTCGTCCCCATTTAGTGAAAAAATGGAAACCCGTGTCTCCAGGAACTTCTCCTCCATTGGTGACACCATTCTCCTGGCAGCTGCTAACAAAGCACCTGCCCCAAAAATCACAGTAAAAGAGAGATCTGGAATGTTACAGAGTTTACTGGATTTATCCAAGCAAGAACTGACACGATTTAGTCCTTTGCGAACCCCTCCACGACGCATGATACCAGTCATAAAGTTGATACGACGTAGAGACAATCAGTAGCATGCCACTATAAAAAGATCTGGGGTAAACGATGGATATCAGTGCTTTTTGTGGTCCTGAATGCAAAAAGATGTCACCTACCAGAAGTGCACACCACCACAACGTTGTTCTCCTGTCCAAAAAAGAAACGGAAAAATAAAAGGACAGCCTCGTCGTTTGGCACGGCATCCGAAAAAGCGCTTAGCCAAGCATCGACGTCTACCCCAGAAAAGACCCCATCGTCCAAAGAAAAAGAGGGGCAACCAAAGGGGAGGATTTTGTTTTTGGTGTTAATGTGATAACCAGAGAGATCGTCAAACAGACTGGTCGCACACCCAGCGAACTCCTCCAAAAATACTACTTCCAAAACAAATTAAGATATAAGGACGTGTGCCAAGTCATCGACATCAGCGTATTTTGTGTGTGCTCCAGAACAAATAAGATGTCACCCACCAGAAGTGCACAACACCACTATCGTCGTTCTCCTGTCCAAAAGGAAAAGGGAAAAGAAAAGGACAGTCTCGTCTTTTGACACTGCATCCAAAAAAGCGCATAGCCAAGCATCGACGTCTACCCCCATAAAGACCCCATCGTCCAAAGAAAAAGATGAGCAACCAAAGGGGAGGATTGTTTGGCGATATAGGAAAAAAAGTCGTCACATTTTTGACGGAGCGATAGTCAAAGAGCTCGTCAAAAAGGCTGGTTACAAACCCTTCGACCTACTCCAAAAAATATTCCACCCGAAAATAAGATAAAAGAGCGTGTGCCAAGTCATAGATGTCAGTGTATTTTTTTGTGTGTGCTTCGGAAAAAACAAAGATGTCACCCCCCAGAAGCCATCCCTCTTCCACCCCCAAATGAAAGAAAAGGAAAGGACTGCCTCCTCATTTAGCCAAACATCGGGACGTGTTGTCCGTCCTGTCCAAAGCCCCTCCACCCATGCGAAAACAATTCATTCAAACCGCCTCCAAAGACCTCGTCGATACCGTGTGCCAATGTTGTCTGAATGTCTTGAAAGGCACGATACCTTTGTCTCAAGATCAGAAAGAATACTTAGCTAAGCATCGACACGTTCTTCGCCAAATGGTCCAAAAGAAAATACCCATCCGTCAAAAGAAAAAGATGTTAGTGCAACTCGGAGGATTTGAGCGCCTGTTGTTAGCATCCTTGGTGAAAGGAGAATTGGGAACAATGATTACAGGACTCGTTACGTGAGCTGCTTCAATAGAGATAGGTCAAAATTAAAAAAAGGATCAAGAAAATAAAAGGGACCTCTGGGGTCAAAAGATCTCAGACGTGACCTTTGGAAGCTGATAGAAGGACGAAAACTGACTTTAGTGCCTTACAAACGATGGATGGAATTCTATCGTTGGCAAGAACAACGGACCCAACATTTACCTCCCAATCCTCATTTGACCGAGATGTCCCAGTTACAACACGAATTTCAATCGTTGATGAACCTCTGCGATTTGTCAGAAACGAAAACATCGCAACGGTTCGGTCAAGTGTTGCAACGACTTCAACTCTTTCACCAGAGAGGTTTAGACGAAGCAGCTCGACCGACCCTTAAAGATTTTAAGACCCTGATAAAAAGTCCATCACCACCACCACCCCTAGTGACCAAGATAGACGCAGCCCCACGGATGTTTGAGGAAGAAGAAGCACGAGAAGTCTTTCAAACATCGGCAGGGGCTCCCATCCCTAGTAATATTTCAGCGTCCTTGTTGATCCCTTCCCCCCACCCCAACGAAAAGAACTTAAAGCTTGGGTTAAAAGATGATGTCCACTCCTCGTTCGACAGAAGTCAAAAAGAAAGAAGGGAAACCAGAAGTGAAAAAAGAAAGCAAGACAAAAGCCATCCCAATACCACCACCGCCACTACTATCCTCGACTTCTACTCCAGTGGCACGTCGGACACGTAAAGCCCTTTCCAAACCACCACCTCACCCCATCCAAAGTAGCAACAGTGAAGAGTGGGTGACTTATTAAAGAGAAAGGGCTGATAGAAAATTTCTTATCCACCATTTACTACGATGCATCCCATACTGTGAGATACGGAGGAGCTCAGAAATTGATCGTGCTGCCAAAACCCGACTCAAAAGTGTCCGTTTACCTCAAGTGCAACGATGGTTACAAGAACAAGCCACGTACACCTTACACAAACCCAATCGACGAAAATTTCCAGAAATCGCACCCGAGTGGAGGGTATCGATCATCAATGGCAAGCCGACTTAACCGATGTCTCTCATTTGGCCACCTACAATCGTGGCTACAAATATTTGTTTTGTGTCATCGGCGTCTTTTCCAGATTTGCCTGGGTCATGCCATTGACTTCCAAATCTAGCACTGAGTTAGCGGTCGTCACCCACTTCGATGGCAAACCGATAAAGGCAGCGAATTCTGAACCAAGCTTTCCAAAAAGAATTAAAGAAACGAGACATTCATTTTTTCACCACCGAGAATCCAGAAACCAAATCCTGCATCGTGGAACGTTTTCAACGCACCTCGAAAGAACGCATGTAGAAATATTTACGCATCAACACACTCTCGTACATCGACGTCTTACCGCACCTGGTCGAAGCATACAAGCAATCTTACCATCGGAGCATCGGATGTACCCCCCACCAAAAAAAAATAAAAGTGACTGACTCCTGGCAACTAAGTGACCGTCTTTGAGCGTCTATTTGGTACTGTGGCTGTCCCCAAGAAAGGTGGAGTGTTGACGACGGGAAATTGGGTGCACATTGGCAAAACCAAACGCACTTTCGACAAAGGTTATTTACCCAACTGGACCACCGAATTATTTCGTGTCACTGGACGAGTGCGTGGTCGTCATCCTCAAGTCTATTAATTGGAAGACATGAACGGGGTAGAGTTAAAAGGAACTTTTTACTTCCCCGAGTTACAACAAGTTACTAAAAAGAAGACGAAGTGTTACGACATCGAAGCATTCCGGATCGAAGATCCCGAAAAGTGGGAAAACGTCGTGTCAAAAAAGTCAACGTACACTGGAAAGGATATCCGCCGAGTTTTGATTCTTGGATCGACGCTTAGCAAGTAATCGACTATAAAAAGAAATGACCATCATGCCTTTCAACACACCCTCAACCACCAAAGTGTCCACTCCTTCTCCGAGTTCTTCTCTGCAAGATCTAGCAAAGCAACCCTTATGAATGTGGTGTGGATAACGTGCGCTTAAAACGCAAATCGTCTTTTTCTGCCAAATCTTTGTGGTGTATTGTGTCATCGGTGCTGCCATTGCCAATTTGAGTTTGATACAGGGAAACAAACAATTGTAGAGTATTTTACTGAGCAGTTGTATCGGTTACCTTCTCTCCAATCCTTCTCTGAAATACTCTAACGTTACTAACGGGAGACTTGCAACTAACGTCAGTCACCCTCCCAACAGTCACCACCAAAACAACAACAATCCTCTTTAGACACTCCTCTGACTTCCAGTGACCCCTCAGACAGCAGAACTCGGGAATTATGAATAACCAATTTTACTTAACTTTACTCAGTGACAGTTCCATGGATGTGTTTCCAAACAATACTTTGTGCTGTTTCAGGGCCAAATTACCTCTGGCCATCCAAATGAATCACGAAGCCGATTGGGAAGTGGCTTTGGTCGAAATGATTCGCCCTACACAAACCAAAAACATCAATGAAAATCGAAACACTTTTTAGGTCGAAGTTCTGAACGACCAAGTGCAACAATATTTGAATGAAAAAGAAACTGTGGATGCCTCTATAAAACGACCAATGTCCCCCGATACTCGACGGTACATCTATCTGTTGAACATTCCTGCAGGCTATTATTTTAGAGGTCAACATCTGGTGGACTCGATTGCTTCCAAATTCAATGCGCTATTTGGCAAAGCCTTGAACAAAACCAAACGAAATGTCACCATCGGTACCATAAAGTGGCTCTTCGCCTACTGATGACATTTTCAGATGCCAAAACGTTGTCCATTACATTTTGTCCTGAATTGTTTGACATTTGGGTGGAGACCTCAAGATGATCAAGGTCCACTCATACCGCCCATTACCAACAACTTGAATTTTGCGAAGTTTTTTCGTTACCTGTATAACTGAACCAAGTATTAAATTTGATCTTTGTGTACTCTGACATGGAGCGTTACTGCGAGTCATTCCTTTCAAAGCGGATTCTGCCACGACCAATAACGAGAAAGTTGGAAATACCTACCACGTTCACCGCGAATTTGTACAACCTCACTATTTACCTGTCAGTTAGTCGTATATCAACAGCGTCAACATTGGTATAAAATGAGATCTGGGACAAAATATTCCATTCTACAAAAGGAAAGTCACAGTGAAACTTCACTTTCGAAAACGATTCTCTAACGATTTGTATGTCATGTATCCTGTGTACCGAGGAGTCGCTCGACTGCGAGGACATGGTTTAGAAGATATGCTGAAATCGGCGTTTCGTTCGGTGGCCCCCGTTTTGAAACCGATGGTGACACGAGGATTGCACGCCTTGAAAGATGCCGCTTTGAAGCAAGGCAAGGAATTTCGCCAAACAAAATCCCAAAGAAGTTTTCTTGAGAGCATGCAAAAATGTCTTGCTTCAAGCTGCAAAAGACATTTTGGACCGACGAGAAACTCCTATAAATGCACTGGACGCTGCCCAGTCATGTATTCCTGTTTTTCTGACGCCACAGCAAGGACAAGGCAGAAAGAGACGACGAAGACACCCCTCCAGAGGACTTCACACCCCCAGAGCTAGAAAGACCAAGAAAAGAAGAACCGTCCGAGAATTAGACGTTTTTGATGATTAAATAACAGAGAGAAAAAATAATGTACCGAGAGTCTTGCGAATGTTCCAAGTCGGAACTGGAATTGTTTGCCATGCCGCCCACTATGATGATGATGCAAGAATCCCAATGGGTCGAATTTCATTCCATCTCCTCTTAGACAACCTCAGCCCCCATCGAATTTGAAATCAAAGGACAGCCCGAAGATTACATCGATCTGAATAGCAGTTACTTGTTCCTGAAAGTCAAAGTGATCAAAACGGACGACACCAATCCGGGAGCCGATAATAGAGTAGCTCCCATCAACAATTTCATGCATTCCTTGTTCAGCGAAGTGTATTTGTTCTTGAATAACAAACTAGTCAGCAGCAGCATGGATACTTACCCTTACCGAGCGTACTTGGAAAATCTCTTGACGTACGGAAAAGATGCCAAGAACACTCATCTGGATGCTTGCGTCGCATGGAAACCTGACACAGCGGGCGAGGACAAGTTTAACGACACAGCTCTGACAGCTTTTGACGATCCTCACAATGTGGGTTTTAACGACCGTCGAAAGAAAATCCTGCAATGACTTAGTTTAGAACTGATGGATCGTTTGCATTCGGACATGTGGTTGCAAGAAAAGTATTTGCTGCACGGACTGGATATCCGCCTGAGACTGAATGGCAGCAGTACTGTTTTCCATGTGATCGTCCATGTCAACGAGTACAAACCATCATCCAAGAAGCCAGACTCGACGTGCGACGCGTGAAAGTGTTACCTAAAGTGGGAAAGGACATCAGCCACTCTTTGAGCAGAACGACCGCCAAGTATCCGATACGACGAGTGGAAGTGAAAACCTTCACCATGGACTGCGATCCAACATCGAAGTTCATATGTTCTAAGGACAGTTCCCCAAACGTTTAATCATTGGTATCGTCAGCAACGTTTCCCTCAACGGAGTCGTCACTGCCAATCTTCCGAGTTTAAGCACTAGAGAGTGTCCAAGATCGAAGTCAGTCCCGATGGTAAGTCCTTATGTACCAGACCCTTCGAAGCTACCTTTACCCAGAAGAATTACTTGAGATCGTCCTTGTCCTTGTACGAAGCAACGGGACAGTTAGGGACCAACAGCAGCCACGGCATTTCGTACGACGATTATGCAGGAGGCTACGCCTTGTGGGCCTTTGATTTCACTTCCGACTAAGGCAGCGACGA
>JAECUM010010080.1:0-55000 GCA_016617855.1 Megalonaias nervosa
AAGATTTACTGGTAAACCAGATGAGATCATATTTGAACATAAAGATAAGGTAACAGAATTTTATCGATTTTCCGTAAACGGCAAGCACATAGTCAATTCAATACATAATTCATATACAATACTCTGTTGAATAAATGAATAAATAAATAAATGAATAATGGCGATAAAAACAAAGAATAAGTCATGCAGCTCAACTACAAGCGTTACGTCATAATGAGTGGCGTGAATTGCGTCGTTGTGACGTCATATATTTAAAAGCCGCTGGACTCGGGCATCAGAAGAAAAAGCTGTTCCAAGCCGTGATCAAAGAGAGATGTTACCAAAAAACACGCAAACGTTGATAAGGAATTTTATTCCGTAAAGACATACAGTAAACTGCGACCAAAGGTAAGATCAACTTGCTTGCATTGCGGTCATATCTCGAGCTGCTCACCAGGTGGCGCTCTCGCTTTTCTCAAAACGCCACTGCCACCACAAGTTTGGATCAGTCAGTTTCTTGCAGAAACATCCGCTCTTGTTTTAATTTTTCAAAGGATTCTTAAAAATAGCGTAATGTAAAGAACCGTTAAGATTTTACCAGCAAATCTAGCACTTTTATTCTTAACTTTTATCTTTTTTCCACCAAAATTCAACGCAGAAAGACTGAAATGCCATCTTAAAGCGAGGTTGACCCTGGGATCAAACCAGATTCCCGCAGAGTTATTGTGGGGCAAACATGTAGTGGTCAGCTACTAAGTTTTACGGATGTAGGCCAAAAGGTGTTGAGACGATTACCAGTGTGCGGGCGCCCAAGGATCAAACGTTATGTGCAGGCAATGGCATTGTTTCAACCTATGTCGCCGGAGAGCAGTTTGGTGAAATCCGTTTTGTTGTTTTCGCTTGCACTATCTTGATAACTCTCCGAAAGTTATGTACTACAGTGCATGGTGCGAAATAGAGACTAAAATTGAACTTTTGTTTTCTTTTTTAGAGTTTTTATTTTCAAAGGATTGGAAACTGAATATGTTTATATCAATGAAATATATTTAGCTTTAATTAACTGTTTCATGTAACTCGTACGCTTGCTATTGTCACGTACTTTGTATGATTGTACAAATGTGGACTGGATGCCCACATGCCTGGCACTGCTTTTAACTTAAATAAATAAATAAATAAATAAATAAATAAATAAATAAATAAATTTTAAATGTTAAGTTTAAAATATTTCGAAACTACTTAAAATACATTGAAGGCCGCCTTTTTGGCTACCTTTTTGTGCAGGTAAATTTAGACGTAAATAACGATATATGTTGACTTGAATTCCAGTGAACTGAAGGAACAAGTACAGTGCAGCATAAGTCCACTTGATTTGGTCTCCTGTGGTCCCGGGTTCGATCGCAGATTTTAACGCACGCATTTATCAGTTACCGTACATCAAAACTGATCATTTGATTCTCTCTTTTGCCCCACCCTAAAAACAACTTAACGCAAACATCCGGGCTGTCGAGGATACGTTGTATAGATTGGGAGAACTTACTTAAACAATTGACGTGGA
This sequence comes from Megalonaias nervosa, assembly GCA_016617855.1. Lineage (NCBI taxonomy): Eukaryota > Metazoa > Mollusca > Bivalvia > Unionida > Unionidae > Megalonaias > Megalonaias nervosa. The sequence continues at coordinate 1,535 of JAECUM010010080.1, forward strand.
AGAGAAATTATTTTCAGTTTAATTTAATTTTTGATCAACATGGATACTTTCTCCAAGCCATGTATTTGTTGTTTCTCCATTTAATATTTCAGATTAAACCGAGATGGGAATAGCCAGATATAAGAACCAGTGATAGATCATGGCTGAAGCTGTAATGTACTTGTACATGCTATATATACTGACCCTTTTGACCCAGATGACATCATCAGTCGTGATGAGCTTTAGCGAATCAAGACTTGCAAACAGTGTTTCTTGTCAAAAAATTCCAGTAGGTACAAATATAGAAATAGTCATCTTGTCTAGAAAAAAAAAAACGCACACACAACGAACTTGTTTTCTTTACACTTGGGAACTTGAGAATTATTCTTACATAAAAATGCGTGCGCATCTTTGTTGAATGATGTATGTAATGGTCGTTTCCATTGTATATATATTTCGTTTCTTATAACAAATACCATTAAAATTAGTAAGCTGAAAGCAATCGTGATAATGAATCAAGTAGGTTAGACCATAAGTATAACAAAACCTGTTACTCCGAATCTTTGGCATACCATACGGTTGCCAACACTAAAGAAATATTTAAACTTACGATGCTCTGACCTGTATCCATTTAGAATCATTGTATATTTAGAGAATATTTTTGTTATCGCACCAGAATTTCACCAAAAGAACTTAATCCTGAACTTAAATTTAAGCCTAGAATCCAGCGATCTGATTGGCTGAAATGTAAGTCTGACTCAGGAGTCACCAATCACATATCTAAGTCTAATTTAACTTTAAAAATGATGTCGGTTAAATTGTGACCAGGTCTGAGCTGTATTCTGATTAATGTATTTTCTGTTCTTATGCAGGATTTTGTGTGTTCGATCGACAGCAACTCGGTGAGCCTAGATGATATGAATTCACTTGACATCCCGTGTCCTCCACCTTATCAGTTTATACAGTTTTGTGACACAAATGTTGGGCGTCTATTAACATGTAAAATGAAGTTAAATGTCATGAGATATTGCTATGAAAAATACACCCCCATGTATCCGGCAAAAGTCTGCGTAAACTGTTCATGTGACGACAGGTGTGAGGAAGTGAGCGTCTTCATGATTCAGAAAAGATTTTTGGAGTTTACGTCATATCCGGCGTATTCATCAACAACATCTAAATCTCGTTCATCCACATTTTCAGCATCTATTACTGATTTTAGTAAAGTTACAGATTTATCTTTCTCCGAAAGATTTTCAACAATTTCACACGTCGATACCTCTTTTTCCGTGGATTTTACAGGAATTTCACAGACAGATATATTGTTGCCGAGTATAAACTCTACGTCGAACGATAGTAATGGTACAGACATCGATGTAACTACGCTTGAGACAAAAACGCAATTTACCGATAGCCAGCAGATTGCATTAGAGTACCTTATAATTTTACTAGCAATCTTTATCATCGAAGCCATGGTTCTAATATTTATGTAAGTATACATCAGATCTGTTGTGTGTTGAAGTTCTTCCATATTATCCGTCCGTATCCTTTCGTTCCGTGTGTGTGTGTGTGTGTGTGTGTGTGTGTGAGAGAGAGAGAGAGAGAGAGAGAGAGAGATTTAACTCTAAAATATTATATTTTGTGCAATACCGACCAAACAATGTAACAGTATTGATCCCTTTGAATAAAGTGAAGTTGCAATTTAAGTACAAATATAACTCGTTTTGGTACGATATTGCACGATCCTGTATGTATGACAAACGATTCCTGACTTTTTTTACTCTTGCCATAGTGCAATAACGATAGCAATAATGAGGTATTATGTTTTGACGTCCGTCCGTTCGTCTGTTCCCTATTTCGTTCCCACACAGCAGTTGGAGTTATCCACCACCTGCCATTATTCAAGGCTTGCACTTGTGGTAAGTAAAAAAACCTTTCGATTTTGGGGTCAAAAGGTCAAAGGCCGAGGTCACATTGACTGAAATAAGAATAATTGTGCAATAATATTATTTCTACATCACAGTCACGGACCATACTTTGCTGATGGCTTGAATATAGGGTAAGGAAGAAGTCTGTCAATTTGGAGTCAGAAGATCAAGATCACCGTAACTGGAAGAAGAAAAATGGTTTCTGTACCTATAACCTTAGTTCTACATCGCAGACATCGACCAGAATTTTGTGAATGACTTGCAATTTTGGTTAAGGGTATAGAATCGATTTTGGGGTCAAAAGGGAAAATTAAGGTCAGTGACTGAGAAATGAAAAAAACTTTTTGCATATTAACATCTGCTATTGAGTAGATTCATGGCCAGAATGTGTGGGAAGACTGTACTTAGGCTAACGAAGAAACCAACAGACTTTTGGTGTCTGAAGGTCAAAAGTTACAACCGGTGTAAGCCTAATAAGAAAATTAGGGTCTCTGCACAGCAGTCCACCATCTTCGCTAGCTAAGGTTCCGATATGTAAGTCCGATCGTCATCTTGGCGGATCGAGCAGATATTTATGTGCTTCGTGTCTGTAATATTTCATTGGATGCGGTGGCAAGCCACCCCAGCCAATTAAAATTGAGTTATTCGGATTTGAACACTGTTCCTACATGATCGAGACAAGGGAGCACACAATCTGAATGGACTCATAAATAAGCAATTTTCCAATGCCGGTCCGTGTTTGTAGCAATAACTTTCACTCAGATACGTCAGTAATGGCTTCTTTCTGGTACGTAGTCATATCATCCATTTTAAATTTACAAAGTATCGTTTTGAAGTCAATTGCCTCCACCATTTTCGGCTGACGTACAATACACAGTTGTTATACGCTATTGGTTATTAAGGATCACATACTAAGGGAGGCAACTCATGAAATCCAATAGATGTCACTAGGACAAAGCACTAAAATATCTGCTGAATCCGCCAAGGTGTAGATAGGGTTAACATATCAAAACCTTGGCTAGCGAAGATGAGCAGACCACATACCTCGACCAGTGGTCCAGGTCACCAGGATCCGTAGGTCAATAATCTTCAAAGACAACAGTGACCTATTTGCGTTTAATGACCAGACGGACGTATACTGTGTAGATAGATAGATGAGAATTAATTACTAGGGTACGAATTAAAAATTATCTAAAACGTGCATGATTGTATTGTTTGCATTAAATATTATATATATATATATATATATATATATATATATATATATATATATATATATATATATATATATATATATATATATATATATATATGTGTGTGTGTGTGTGTGTGTGTGTGTGTACAACCTGGGCAATACTAGCTCATCTGCAGACATTTAATATCAACTATTGGCGATTAAACATAATCGGATACTTTGTCTACTCAGATTTGTATGGTTGTTATTATTTCAAACCCAACGTACAGGTTATTTTCAGTGTAAATCACACGTTACGAGCTTAACATGTATCGAAAGAGATTATGCCTTTAGTCTATCGTTCGTTAGCAATAATATTATTATCACTACTCCTAAATCACAAGCAGGAAAGCAATGAAACTTGGCACACAACTTTACCTTGAAGCAGAGTTGGTTATCAATAAAAATGGCGCCCGACATCTGATATATCTGCAACAGAGGCCGTATTTTACTGCTGCTTTTGAAAGGATGGTGGCATTGACAGTAAGTTTGAAATGAAACACATATTGCAATAAGTAATTGATCCTGACATATAACTTGGTGCTGATCTGATCATCAACATGTCCTCCCTGTTGTGAACGAGTGTAAAAACCAGATCTAACTGACCTTAGGGTCAGGTCAGAGTTCCCTTGCTTGTAGTTTGTGCTTCACTGAGCTTATGATTTCGATCAGAATTTTTGTTCAGTTTTTTTTTTTTTTCTTCTTCTGTCAATGAACAAACTGATGTTCTGCACTCTGGTTTTAATTTCAAGGTTGGCTTTGACTCTGGTTTCTCGCTGTACGCCAGTCGGGACCACGACAAGATAAAAACAGGTTTGAATGGATTGTTATTAGCCCCTGTTGACGGATACATCAAAATAATACTTTGATTGATGTAAAACTTGAGTTGGTTTATTATATAACCATAACAACGATTCAAAATTATTAATGATGGATTTAACCAAAACTAGCACGTGAATACATCTTGACAATTTCTGAAACTATTGATGCTATTTCTCCAACAATGATATCTGAAACTAGTTATGTTACTTCTATAACCATGATATCTGAAACTAGTCATGTTATTTCTTTAAACATGATATCTGAAACTAGTCATATTATTTCTGTAACCATGATATCTGAAACTTGTCAAGTTATTTTTATAAACATGATATCTAAACCTCTTAGTCGTGTTCTATAAACATGATATCTGAAACTAGTTATGTTACTTTTATAATCATGACATCAGGTGCAAGGTTAAAAGCCATATTTTTGTACTGCGCTTTCTGTACTAGAAAACATGATTCAAACATTATATTTCTTTTAAAATTAAAATTAGGTACGTTGGAATTTATCAATATCGGAGAAGGTTTCTGCAGTGGGTAGAGTTAAAGGTTAAAAGGAGATAATAAAAGTACTTCGAGGGAATCATACATTTTTTTTATTTTTTTGCCCAGTAGTGCGGGGGTTTCCTTTGATGGATTTTTTTTAGTTTTTCGTATCAAGGTTCCTAGGTTAATAAACAAAACAAAAGAAAGACTAAAATCATTCCAATGATTATCACTACAAGACTTGCATACATTTTAGGAACTTTTTATATCATTTTTGTGTGTTAGGCTACATATTACAGTCGTAGTTACCACCAAACTAGTAATAAAAGAAAGCAAAAATAAACCCTTTGCAGGAAATAGTCTGTTTTAAAGTCCATGGGAGGAATCAAAAGGCAGAATGCAAACTATTCCACTAGTATGGTAATCATATAAGCTATGTCAAATAATAAAACAAATCACATTTCATCTAAACAATTCCTACATACATAAGTTACGGTTTCGGCAGGCAAACCATTAATGAATATATAGTATGTACGCTGATCAGTGATATACCACGAGATGTATCAATTTTTCATTAAAAGGAAACGAGGCTTCCCGAGTTTTCTTTTAATGAAAAATGTATACGAGTAATATATCATATATACTAGTGGTATATCATTGATACAGAGTACATACTGTACATATATTTTATTTATATCACATACAAATACATATATTTGCCCTTTGAACGGATTTTAAGATTGACTACAGGCAACTGTGAATGAATTCCTCACATCCCGTCCGAGTGTGTCCGCTACAAAATGTAGTTCTATGCCTTTTGTTGCTATTTACAGTCAGCATTGCATATTTCTTTTTTGAGATTTAATTTTTTTCACATTGATTAAATCAATATAAGACACACTTATAATTTAAAAATGAAAGATGGTTTTAATGAAGAAAATAGAGTAAAACACTTGGTTAGCCATGCCATTCACATGGACGTTCAGCCTTATACGTACCGGCGCATGGAAGTTAGTGTGGAATAGAAACTAAGCAAAATGACGAACCAACAAGAGGTAATTAAAATATTTTATTATAATTACAGTTGATGTAAGCCATTATTTTGCTTTAATAACATTACTACCGACGATAAAACTCTCGCTCTCACCCCCTCTCTCTCTTCCTTTGGTCGGTTTAACTTCATAACTCTCTTTCTCAGTCTCTCTTTCTCTGTCTGTCTCTCACACACACACATACACACTGTAATGGTGCAAATTTCTGTCGATCTATGAAGAAGACATTAAGTTGGGCCGGTAAACGATTAATTAGATTTATGGGAACCGGCGCGTGTTTAAATCGCCATAATGTACTTATTGGTAATGTCTCTGTCATGAGAGCAGTGATTCTTAATTAAGCCTTCGTTTATTTAACTGAAAGGGATAGGGGTTAACTTCCGATCTGTATCGAAGCTGTAAGTTTTGAAGTTTTCCAGGAATCAGTATTTGGTAATCTGAGGTTGTCAGGTGGACTACATTTTTAGCGCCTAGTTAAGGCGATAGAGATATTTAAATCGGATTGGTTACGCTGAATAAGGGGGCGTGATTCCACATGAAAACTCTCAGTTTTAATGTGCCGCCACAAAGGTCCTGGTCAGTCAACACTTTTTTATGCAAGAGAAAACAAATGTAGAAGACTCCGGGTCGAATTTAGAAGAAATTCACTCGTAATTAATCATCCAAGGGATCGGATGTCTGGAAAAATCGACGGACACAATTCTGGCGGGAAAGCTTGAAACACAAGGTATTTTGAGTCAGTCTCATGTAAATTATTGATATCAATATGACGATTTGTTTGATTTATTTGCTTATATTTGCATGAATTTATTAGGTTAGATTCGTAGATCAATTTCTTGATATGAATACAACTGTGTGAGTTCATCTATATGAATCCGTACAATGATATTCTTTATATAAGTTGATGAATCGTTTGAATGTATAGTCTCGATTGTTATATGTAAATATGTACCTAGAATTTCATGCCTTATTTTAGATGATATGAGTTACGAGAATCCGTGGGAATTCTCCGACTTAGATGATTTCACGTATGATAAAGACTTGAGTGCGTAGTGACTGAAATTAACGTTGTTAAACCATGTAGTAAGATTTCATATATGCTAGAGACTTGAATGTGTGTATTCGCTATAAATACCGTAGTTGAGCCATGTAAGGAATTTCATTCATTCATTTGTGTAATTGAGACGAGACCGGAACTGATGTCTCGGGGTGATGTTAATGTGAGCCAGTGTTGAAATAGCCATTCGGAAGTAGTTTAATCTTAGGAAACTAGGTTTGTTTATGGTCTGCCGTGTTTAGTTAGACCAGATAGCCGTTGGTATCTGTTTGAATTCCGATAGAACTATATCTGACATTATCGAGAGGGGAGTATGATCTATTCCCAGTAGGATACCTGACAGAATATTTAGGTTGCTACTTTGTTTACTTTTGGAAGGTGAGATAGCTCCACGTGACGTATTCACCGACGTCTCCATGTGACGTATTCACCGACGTATCCACGTGACGTATACACGAATCTGCCTGTTGAAGTATCTACGCATCACGTACTTACATAACCACCTAACCATACAAAGTTCGAGGGCCGAAAGCGGCGAGACACTAGAGAATTGGAGAAGGGAAAAGTGGAAAGGACCCAAACGTACAGGCACAGGGAAGTTAAAGAACAGTCGCAGTGAATTCGGACTGAACCAGAACAATCAGGTTATGAATCTGTACAAGGCATTGAATTCGATCTTTCACTCGATTCGATGATGAACTAATTCTATCACTTAAAACAGATCGGCTATTTGTATAAGTATATTTGTGTTTGAAATTCGTTGAATGATTTGTTTCAAAAAGAAGTGTATCTTCCTCATGTAATGTATTATCACAACTGTTTATGAATTTTTATTAAATTTATTGTCTTTACATGTACAGGGGCTCGTGTCATTCTGTTTTATATATCTGCTCAGATCTCGATCTGTTCCACCTGTAAGTTTCACACTTTATATTGATATTTACTCGATCTGGGCAATTACACCGTCGGCGATCACCCTCTAGATAACGATAACCAAAATCCACTACAACCCACCCCCAACAAAGCTGGGGGAGTTTGTGGCACACACACACACACACACACACACACACACACACACACACACACACACACACACACACACAATTTGGTCGATTTGACTTAACGTTTACCATCATTTTTAAGTCTAGAGATTTCATGGGATGACACAAGCTAAAATCCTCTACGTTTGTCTTTTCATGGATTTTCATCCGTATTTTGCCTCGACTGGAGAGAGAGAGAGATGGCCTTTGGACATTTTGATATTTAATTAATAGTAATCGATTTTTAGAACGTTATAATAGGTTTAAGAAACAACAACGCCAACAACAATAAAGCATTAAATACACTACAGTATGTGTGCCTGGTAACCAAGAAATTTACCGTGTAATGTCGACAGTCTATTGAAACTTTGTATCATTGATTATAAAAACATTGTAGATAAATCCCAAGGAAAGTGTACAGATACCATTACGACGAATCATATTCTTGTAGGTTACTTGTTGTAAGTTCAGTTTCAATGTTTTTACATCCAGCCCGAATTCTTTTTCTCTTTCACTCCAGATTTCTGCGTATTTTTTACCCCTTATGCACGAATGCATAAGATAGGAGGGGGGATAGGGAAAAGGAAAGCAGAAAGGATTGCGATGAAATTCTGAACCATATTAAATTCATTTAGAAAACGGGGATTATTAATGGTTTTTATCGTTATTTTCATACGTCACTAATAATTAATGAGTGGAAATTCATCATTGATCTATAATCATCAGCACACAGTTGCAAGAACGTATATTGGTATATCAAAATGTGATCCGCCCATGGCGGAGTAATACGCATACATAAACATTCTTGGAACTGTGTGCTGTTGGGTCTATTCCTATAGATCAATGATGAATTTCCACTCATTAATCATTAGTGAGGTATGAAAATAACGATAAAAAGTAATAATAATCCCCGTTTTCTAAATGAATTTAACATGGTACACAATTTAATCGCATTCCTTTCCTTTTCCGTTTCTCCCTCCCTTCTCACGCCCAAGGTACAACATATGCTGAAATCTGGAGTGAGAGAGAAAAAGAAATTGGGCTGGATAAAAAATATTGAAACTGAAACTGCACCACGTAACCTACAATATCGTTCTTCATAACGGTATGTTTATACTTCCCTTGGGACCTATCTAAAGTGTTTATATTATCAATGATACACAGTTGCAATTGCCGGTCGAAACAGTAAGGTAAAATGTATTAGTTACAGGACACACATATGTAATGTATTTAAGGCTTTGTTGATGTTGTTGTTTCTTAAACCTATTATTAGGTTCTAAAAATCGATTATTATTAATTAAATATGAAAATATCGAAAGCCCCCCCCCCCTTGACCATCGTATCAAGGTAAAGGCGAAAATCCATGAAAAGACCGGAATAGCGGATTTTCGCTTGTATAATACCACAACGTCTCAGGACCTATGAAGAATGATGGTAAATGTTAAGTCAAACCGACCAAAGGAAGAGAGAGAGAGAGAGAGAGAGAGAGAGAGAGAGAGAGAGAGAGAGAGAGAGGAAAACCCCCACAAATTTTTATAGTCGGTAGTAATGTTAATTAAAGCAAATTAATGACTTAGATCAACTTTAGATATATTAAAATATTTTAATTACCTCATGTTGGTTCGTCTTTTCGCTTGGATTCTATTCCACGTTAATTTCCTTGCTCACGTACGTCAATGCATTGATGAGCGTTCAGTATTCAAGAATCTATCTGTCTGTAGGCCAAGTGCTCTACTTTCCTCATTAAAACCATCTTTCATGTATAAATCATAAGTGTAACTTATATTGCTTTAATCAGTTTGAATAAAAATAGAAACTCAAAAATGAAAGCAATCAACTTACCACTATGAAAAGGTGATTGTGAATAGGCACGAGAAGACAGAACTACATTTTGTAGCGGACACACTCGGCAAGGATGTGAGTTCATTCACCCAGTCAATACAACTCCGTTCAAATGGCAAATATATGTATTTGTATGTGATATAAATAAAATATATGTATAGTATGTACGCTCTATCAATGATATACCACTCGTTGTATAAATTTTTCATTTAAAGGAAACTCAGCAAGCTTCGTTTCCTTTTAATGAAAAATTGATACATCTCGTGGTATATCATTGATACAGCGTACATACTATACATATATTCTCTCTCTCTCTCTCTCTCTCTCTCTCTCTCTCTATATACTTATATATACTCCACTTACCCACTATATATATATATATACCTATATACCTATACTGCCTCTACTACTACTACTATAACATATATATATATATATATATATAACCTTTTCACCGGAAGCAGATGCGACAGCTAGTATAATTTGTAATTAATTCCTACTAAATCTGACATAAATTGACAAATTGAAAAAGAAAATACTAAATTGACAGCGTGAGCTAATGTCGAATTTCACTTAGTAGGAGAAAGAGAAAGGGAGACAACTAATTGACATTGTATATTTTATCTACTATTTACTGATGTATTGTTTCCTGATAACGAAGCACACAAATCATAATAACCATAGGTGAAACATGACATATCTTATATTGATGGCACATATTTTTCTTTGCAGTATGATTCAGCAACTGAGAGTGTATACCACAATCGGCATAGAAAAACAGAGTAGACTCTTTAACAAATATTGCTGATCGGCCATCAAAATTTTATTTTAATACAAAAGGTATTGAGAAACACGGATGTTTTCTTAAAATGAGCTATCAGGAGAATTTAAAGAAGTTTCTACAAAAATTATTATACGAACCCTTATTTCTTGGTCAGCTGTTCGTGCATTTTGGGTATTAGGCAGCTGCCACCCTGGTGAGTTATGAGGCGCACTTGGGTCTCTTGTCAGCTCTACGGTTTGAAGACCCCTAAATCAAGAAACGGCCAGGTGCCTTGCATTTTTTATTGTGTGGGTGCCCACCTTATATTTTAATTTCATTATTATTATTATTATTATTATTATTATTATTATTATTATTATTATTATTATTTTTATTATTATTATTATTATATCATTTTCAGTTTTATGAAGACGAGAGACAAATTGCAGATATTGAAGTGCATTTTGATTTTTCAGATTCCGTTACAGACGAAAATACCGTCAAAGACATAATATTTCCAGTAATCGGCCAGAAGAAGATGCTGCTAGTGAAATCTATCGGGTTTCATCTACGGTAAGATAAAATTCCACAAGTAGAAATAAATAAACCAGTCAGATGAATTAAACAGAAATTATTGGAACTGATTTTAGGACTAATTTAGTTAAAGAGAACTTCATTTCGATATGATTTTATTATGCCCCCTTTAGCTTGAAATATTTTCAGTAACTTGGACTAACGGATACAGTATTCTCAGTAGCTTATTGGCTAGCCTGTTGGACCCGCGATCAAATTGGCGCGGGTTAAAATCATACCATAGGATCAGCCTGGGACGGCTAACGTGGTATCTCCTTGGGCACTGCACTTTTCTTCGGTCTTAAATTGACCTACTTGTATTGCTGTTCCCTACAAGACCAAAACAGTCCAAACATTTAATAAATGAAGATGGTCTAAACATGACAAAGTAATGGACGCAATAATTCAAATGACATCCGACAGTTTAAGAAACTAATGTCAAGCATCATGGCAAAATAATTTCCGCTTTGTTGGATTATCCGTCCGTCCGTCCACAATAATTACAAAACATCTGCACATGTGGACAGCCAACTGTCGTATGCAACTTATTATGGCAGTTACTTTCAAAACGTTATATTCAATTGACTGGCATGTGTGAATGAAACTCTGACTCAACGGAGCCAACGCACATCCCGAGAACTCTGGAACCTGTTACTTTGGTGTTGAAAATGATGAGAAAACTTGTTTGGATCAAATGTAGAAAAGCAGATTGTAGATCGAAATACCATAGCGAGTTATTTTAAGAATCGTTACTTGTAGATCTTAAGATGCCGAATCTTCTCATGGAAGCTGACAGCTCGACGGATTGCAGTTGAAATAGTCTGATGTGCTCTCAGTCTCAAGCACTTAACCATATTGCACGGGAAATATGTTGCCACAAGGGTTACTTGAGGAAGGGATGTATTATAAGCTCGGTTCTTTAATTGAGAAAATGGAGCTGTAGTTAGTGGGATAACATCTGTCGACATTTAATGCTTGAGTATCTAGAACCAAAAGGTCTAGAGCAGAAGTATAGGTCTTGAGCGTCTAGACCCAAAAGGTCCAAGGTCGACGTTTAGCGCTTGAGCGTTTAGAACCGAAAGATCTAAGGTGGACGTTAACGTTTGAGTGTCAAAAACCGAAAGGGCTAAGGTCGTCATTTAGCGCTTGATCGCCTTCATCTACTGTAAGCAAGCACTTTAAAATTGTATGGTTCTTTGCGCTTAGAATTTTGGTTTTCCTTGAATTCATCTATCTTCTTGTACATCTGTTAATCTTGTTAACGGGCAGATACTTTTCAGATGAGTCTGCATTCTCTGAAGAAGAAGAAAAACAAACCATTTCCGCTACGAGGACTGTTACAATACATTTCTAGCACAATGTGCCGTTTAATGTAAAGAAAACAGCCCTGGGTGCTTGTCCCTAACAATCGGCTTAGATCTAACGGGACTTCAGGGTTAAAAAGTGAAAAACACAGTTGCCTGCAGAGATCAACGTATCAAGGTTATTAACTACTAATGTCATTTGAATCTTGACTCTCCCTTGAGAAGGAGGTGGAGGAGGAGATAACAGTATGGATCCAGCAAAGAAAGCAAGATTTGATTTACGAACTGATCTTCATATTTTACAGGATTTGTGATGTCAGAAGCGCAAAAACTGATTGCACACTGCATTAACGGCCTTAGTTCATGTGGAGTCGTTTTTCCACTCTTCATGACTCCAAAAATCTTGCAAAAGATGAAGTTGAATAATTATGATTACAGATAGTTATAACAATATAACGAATCAAAATAAATAAAATTATTGAATTACTTCTAACCCTTGCTTACAGTTATTTGCTAAATAACACAAGAAGGGCGTATGAATACTTAAGTAGGTTATTTCCGGTGTTATGAGCTAATAACTTCTAGTTTTCGCGTAAGATAATGATGTTTTAGGCTTGGTGAAATTTTAATTGTCATAGAGTGTTTTGAAGTAGATATTCGGGGCAAAATATGCAAAAACTCCAACTGAAACTACTGTTGTTCAGTCTTTGCAAGTAAAGATTGAACTTGATAATGGAAAGGAATACCCTTCAACGGTGACATATCACAATTACACAGTGGATGCGAGAATTGATTTTATGAGGTACTGAATTACAGCCTGAAGAAAGTACCAAAGTATGCGTGAATGCCACTAGTTTCTATAGTATTAGGGAAGAGTTCATTTAGAGTTAGCTTGCCCAGTGTCTTTGACTTCCTTTTTTTCTAGATGCAATGGTCCTGATATATTTTTTTGTGGCATTGAAACTCTGAGCAACTCGTGCGTGATGATGGTGTCATTGAGAGGTACTGACCTCTTTCTTGATCGAAATAATTGAGAGAAATATTCAGTTACTTGTATTGATTTTCTCTTTTGTGCGTTCAAACTAGAAATATGAATGTCTTCCCGAACGTTGAATACCACAGTAGCATACGAGAAAAGTTCTGTTACTAGTCTATGCTCTTAAAATAAGTAACAGAAAAGAGTGAAGACGACGAGCTTTGTAAAATTTAAGAAATAATTTGTTTCCCTAGAATACAAAGTGAAAAATTAAGAAAAAAGAACTTACGATTTTGCGAATTAAATCCAAAAATAATCCAAGAATTTAAAAATAGAAGTCCTAGTAATAAAAAGTCCAAATGAAACTGAGTTCGAGTCCCAATGAAATCCGAAATTGAAGGCGATGACGTCTGTTGTGGTCAGCAAATTGCTGCTGTGTCAACAGTCTCTTGTTGAATCACAGAAAATATTATTCCAGTTTTGAATTCAGTATAACTTCCAATAAATGTCTTTATCCAAGAATAATGTTTGAGCACTTTTGTATTTCCAGGGAAAAGAATAACTTGAATTCAGTAATTTGAAGAAAATAAAAATTCAACCCAAACTGGTCACAACATAATACAACGTAACGTGCGAATTGTTTGGAGCCCAACTGAATATACCTTTATCAAAACAACAGTTATACACTAATTAAGACACAAAACAGATTCCCGGATGAGGGTCAAAAGTTCATTCTTCTGGAAAAAATAGAAGTTTGTATGCAATTTGTCACGAAGTCCAGGTATGACCTTGACTTAACTTAGTGATTCTTACTCTGACAAAGATATAAATTTTTTTTAAAAAGTTGTTTACAAAAACTGTCACTGATTTTGGAACGAGGTCAAGAACTAGATACAATGTTTCTATTATTAGTTGTTTATCAATGAAATAATAAAATATCAGTCGGGTCAAACAGAACTAAACTCAGTTCTGGACAATATCAAATCCAGTAAACAAAGTTACATTACAATAGCATGTAATGGAATTAAAAAATTTAAAATTAACAAACAAACAATTAAATTAAATATACATAACAGTTCAAATTTTGAAGTGTGGATCTTTGTTTTCTCTCCGATGTTTACTTTTTCTACGGTAAATGTCGCCAGAACGAGCCGTTGGGGATCATCCGTCGTTTTTAATGAATTTATCATAAGTTTTCATAAAGATGCTTTCTAAAAGGTATATGTTAAGTTGCAGATTTTTATGATTAAATCTGTTTTAATGTCCTCATCGGTTGTTGGCGTTATGGATTACAGTATATGGGAGCTTCATGGGTAAAAAAGAACACACCAAATGATCGGTGTGAGGGATTTTGTTATGTGGCTGAGGTGGGGTGCTCCCATTATTTTATTTAAACTATTGTAGAAGTCCCACCCAGGCTCGATTTTGGTTGGAAGTTAAATTAGTGAAAGATAGATGTAAAGCTCCGAGCCCCCAGTCAGCAATGCCGACGGTTAAATGGCTAAATATACAAAAGGTTGAAATTCAATGAATAACAATTTAATAACAATTCAATAATCAAATAATTCAAATTTCCAATTTCACTCCTTCCGCTCGACCCTTTAATAGCATATTGCATCACTTGATTAGCAGTGTGAGATCGATTTCCACCTGTCTTTGTATTCTATTCATCTGTGATATTCTTCTCTCTCCTATTTTTCCCAATTCCTTCTCCTCCTCCTCCCCGACTTTCTCCAAATTCCTTCTCCTCCTCCTCGACTTCTCTATACCCCTTCTCCTCCTCCTCCACTTTCTCCTCCAGACTCCTTTTCCTCCTCCTCCACTTTCTCTCCACCTTCTCTCCACCGACCAGACTTCTGTCGACTTCGACTGTTCGGCTAGTCTCAGTTCCGTCTCCACCTTTTGGAGACTCGGGACTCAATTGAACCGGAAGTTCTCTGTCCTCTAAAAAGCTTCCTTTTCGAAGGTTTGTCTTTCCTTAGAATCTACCTCTAAGTTTAGCGCCAAATTACGAGTAACCCTATCGCAGCATTCTGTCCAGGCGAAATGAAATTTCTGCTTAAGAGTTATGAAAATTATAATTCGGCCTGCATTGTAATCACACCCTCTATCTCAGTTCCGATTGGATATTGCTGTGAACCGATCCAATCAAACTTAGCGGACAATGTCCCTCTCGCTGTCTGGCAACGTCGAGACGGATGAGAACACGCCTCTTTCACCCCGCGGACTTCCCTCTGACCTTAGGACTAAGCTGTAACACATAGGTGTGAAGTGGTGCGATCTAACGCCTTTGCCGATTCAAGATTCCGGGTCTTCGGCCGGTCATGTAACATTGCGTAAGAGATTATCACTAGCCCGCGGCAGTCTTTAGACATCAAGCACATGGCCGCGGTAATATTCCCAAGACAGTAGATGATAGCTCCTACATGACTTTATAGCTGGGGCTTAACAAACATGACAATCGGTTTATAATAAAGATCGATAGTTAGGGAATAGGAATCGTGTTTGGCGAGATTAAACGGATTTATACGCCCGACTTAAGTCAAACGTATTATATTATTGCATGTCCGTTATTAACATTTTCTTGCCTTGCCTGTCACTTGCAAGTTTTGGAGAGAATTTGATGTTACTTTGCTCAGGTGTATATGATCGTACCGTGCATCGCGAACAATACCATCGTGAAGTCCCCAGGTCAAGGAAACAAAGCAAGTTAGTGGCTTGAATCCTTGCCGTAGTTGTGAATTTTAGAATACCGATGATATATCGATGAAACTTAAACTTAAAATATATTATGATTTGATGGTGTGTTGCGCATGACAGCCTCACCCTATGCCTCAAAGTCAAGGTTGTGGCCAGAGAAAATATACATCAATCGCTTGTATCTTTGTTCGGGTTTACGTTTTTAGAAACTGAGGATATTAAATAAAATTTCGCCGCAAATATGTCGCAAGATGGTGTGATGTATAGCACATCCACGCCTCCAGCCAAAGGTTTAGGTCACGGTCAAAGCAAGGGAAAATCTAAATCAGTGGCTGACATCCTTGTTCATAGTATACACTGTGGTTATTTTTTATATCATTGTTAGATGCAATAACACATAATACAGCCACGCCCCCCCGTAAAGGTTACCGAAATCTAGGTTAAGGTGACATAAACACGACGAACTTGCATCCTTGTTAGTCTGTAAGGAAACTCACATTACTTTTATAATGACTTGTACGACAGGGAATAATTTAACTCGTAATGTTTATTTCTCTAAGCATTTTCAATCACAGAAGATATTTCCGTATCCAGATATTTATGTCTACATGATTTTCAAATTATAAATAATTGGGTGCTTGTCTTAACATGTTTTTTTTTTTATTTTTTATTTTTTTTTTTTTTTTTTTTTTACTTACATCAAAGTACGTTATCGTTAGTGTCACTGATTCTTGTATAATATGTTTAACGCAACTCAGCTTGCATGTCGTTGCTTAATCATTTTTATTGTTTCGAGATTCGCGATTGTGTGCATCGTAGGTCGATTGTGTGCATCGTAGGTCGATTGTTTGTGGAGTCTATTTCTAGAGTAGTTTCTATTCTGTTTTGTTCCAACAACTACAATGTTTGTTCAGTATACATTCTCGACCAGTTTCATTCTTATTAAAAAATAATTCATAATTTATGTAAGTGTTGCTGTTTCTCTTTAGTTTATGTATTTCAGCCACATTCAGTTATTGCATTTTCACACACACACACACACACACACACACACACACACACACACACACACACACGACATCTAGTAACCACCCCAGACCAATAACATTATTAAACTTGATTAAAACGACCGTACCATATGCCGCATGCGGTGCTCTTGTTTTCTCATTCTTCTTTCCTCACTTTACGCCCTCGGATTAAGAGACCAAGCACATACTACCAGTTTGGACTGGTCATTGGTCTCTGGGGTTCCAACGGAAAACACTTGCCTTCTTACTGCAGCGACAGTCTGTTCATAGCTTATTGTCGTCTGTTTCTGAAACTAGCTACAATCAACAAACCGCATTAAACTGTCGCCATTATTTGGTGATACATCCTGTGGACAGTCCGTTATCAATTCAGTCAAAATCGTGAATGAGAATCGCGCATTCTTTGGAACGTGTGATATTCAACAGATGCACGGTAGGGTCGTCTGGAATTGTGAGTGTTACAATGGACAGAGGCAGCTGCTGCTACGCTTAATTTAAAGCGATAGAATCATTACAGTTGTTCTGTTAAAAATTTCATTATTCGAAAAATGGTAATTTAAACTTCAACCGAATTTAAATTATACTGATTTGAAAATATTAAAACAGATTTCAGACTGCATATTATCGCAGACGAAAAATAAACTTTTCAGACTCCTCTGAGTTCAGAATATTATTGGATGAAAATTAATAAAGTAACAGTGATCGATTGATCCAATAAAAGGTTCATGGCCACAGCTGTTAATTAAACTTGGGATATCGTGAATCGATAGCTAGTAACTGCATAGAGCCCGGAAAAATCTCTCACGTTCAGTCTGTTGCTCAGTCCTCAAATTCTGACGTCAATCAAACGCCAGAATTTTGCGTTGAGCTTGGATCTGAGTTTAAGACATTTTTTATTTTTACAAATAATATTTTGGGGGCTAGAAGTTAAATATCATCAGTCGTTGCCAAAGACGATTTATGAGTATATTCCGAGTCGTGGTAACGCGCTGATTTTAGCACTCCGCCTTCAAAAGGACATTTCGCCGACACTGCACCTCCAAAACGATAACATTACGCCAACGTTACCACTCCAATGCGACATTACGCCTTCGAGACCACACTACGCTGACACTACCCCACTAAGACGACATTATGCCGACACTACACCTCCAAGACGACATTAGGCTGACACTACACTTTCAAGACGACACTACGCCAACACTACGCTTCCAAGACGACATTACGTCGACACAACACCTCCAAGACATTACGTTGACACTACACCATTAAGATGACGTTATGCCGACACTTCACCTCCAAGACGACATTACGCCTTCAAGACCAGACTACGCCTTCACTACACCTCCAAGACGACATTACGTCAACACTACGCTTCTAAGACGACATTACGTCGACACTACACCTCCAAGACGACATTACACCGACACTACACCTCTACTTGTACTATCTTCCTAACGTAAATAAATGCAGTTATAACTAAACATATTCAGAGATTGGCAAGCTTGCTCGAAAGCACCAACATTCTATCGGCATGGTAACAAATACAGTTAACGCTTGTTGATATCCTTTCTTCCGGTATGAAGTTCCGAACATTTTAAAAACAATGCTGGCTTTAACGTTCGCAATTTTTTCAAGATTATATCACACAGAGTGAAGTTTGTTCTTGGAAGGAAACATATGGGGCTACCTATTGGAGTGAATGCTGCTGGTAACTGATACAGGTCTTCTGCTGTTAGCCGATTACTACTGTAAACCAATATTAAAATGGGTTGGAATTAATCATTCTTAGTCAACGTTATGTTCTTCGCAAAGATGATACAGTTAATTTAACGAATCCAGTTTGGTTAAAGTTTGGTTTCTTTTAGAAGTGTTCACTATTGACAAACGAATCATTAGCCATTTTGTTCCCCTTTGTAAGATTCCTCTGTGTGTGTGTGTGTGTGTGTGTGTGTTTTCTTTTTTTTCTTTTTTTTTGGAGGTGAGGGGAAGGGAAATAATTAGGTTTTTTTAAATCGTTACATGTTTGATCGAAAGAATAACAATTTCAGTTTCAGGCTAGATTTTTAATTTGCATTGCATTAATGAAATTTATGCTCATTAATGTGCTTTCCTATTTTGAATTATAAGTGAACCTAAATGTTTTTTAATATATATATATATATATATATATATATATATATATATATATATATATATATATATATATATATATATATATATATATGTCAGTTAACGGAGCCGACTCTGATCTGAGACTGCAAGTTTGGATGGATTGCACATTGGAGAAGTATTATGTAAGAGAAAATCAATCATTGTTCACATCCAAGCCTCTCGATAATGTTTTAATATTTTGAATCCTTCTGGCTGATTAGTTTTAAGAAACAATTTTGTTCCAGAAAACATGAACTGTTTGCATTTTTACCCCCTGAGCCTTTTATTTATTTAAATAATTTATTTATTTTTGGGGCGAAGTGGGGAGGAGGAAGAATGGAATTTGTCAACTGCTTCATAGGGTTAGATCATCTGACCGTTAGGCGTAGAGCGCTTATGGTATTGTCCTTCGTCCGCTGTGTATCGGCCTTTCACAGTTGCTATTTTATAACTTCTTTACAAAGAACCTTGACGAATTTACACAATTAAATTTAGAGGGATCATTCTGGCATCAACGCCTTTGAAATTAGGGATCATTCTGGTATCAATGCCCTTGAACTTTGTTCAATGGATGCCGATCCTTCATCCAATGCAGTCAAAGTTACTAAAAATAGATCAATATGTAAGCAACTTTTTCTGAAAAACAACTCGGCAGAATTTGACCGAGTTCGACTGGAAACATCCATTGATGAAAGCCTGCCAAATGTATTCAGATTATAACGGATGCGTTATCCAATATGGTCACTTTAAAGGACAACTTCTAAAAATCAACTGAACAGAATTTTACCAAACTTAACAGTTTGTTTTTTTTTCAACCAGACCGCTCAGTGGTGCCATAAGACCTCTGCCAAATAAGAGTCTGGTTACCCACCTCCAACCCCCCAACCCCAACCCCAACATCAAAAAAGCCAACAACAGTTGGGTTTTCCTTGTAATATCAGAACGAGGCTTTCACAAAATTTGGAAAAGATTTGATTTGATTGTCTGATGAGGGGGAGGCGAATAACGTAATGTTTCATGTAAAGGTCGACAGTTCGAGTGGCTGAATGAAACACGCTTTCTGCATCAGCACCAGTTTAAAAATGCAATAGAATTTTGGACTGAATGCTCAGAAGAGTTTTTAGAGAGCGATAAATGTCGCTTGTAAAAATGTTGACTGAAGCGCCTTGGTAACAACGATCAGTGAAGCATATTACAAGATCCGGTAACTGGAGATCTCGTCTTAAAAAGGAGTCAGCCCATAACAAAGTCGGACCATTACAGCAGCAAAGAGGCTGAACCCAACAAAGGTTAGGAGGGTCCGTTTGCAAAAATAAGGGTTCCTATAATGGCTGAGAACAAAAGTCAACAACGTCAAACCGAAGCCTCTAACCGAACATATTTCCATACGACGGGGAAACAGACCGCAATAACGAAATGATCCGGGTTAGCTCGTTTTTGTTACTCCATCATTGACGTATTTTTTTCATCATTTAGGTGTGTTCGTTTGCGTAGCCGCACACTCGCTGTTTGTCGTTCAGCCTCTCTGCTGCTGTGTGGGTTTGACTTAATTAAATCATTATTATACCAATAATGGAATCTCATACAGCAAGATCAGCTCGACAGCGACTAGAGTCAATTAAAAAATATATCCCTGTTCGTGATTCTGTCAAACAAAAATTACAAGCGCGTCAGGAGTCTCAGGAAGAATTTGCCGAAGAAACAGAACAGTTATTTAAACCGGTCACAGAGGCTACCAAAGGTCTTCTTCCCGCGTTAGAGCAAACCGCTACAGCAACTGGAAAAATAGCAGAGAGAACTAAAAAAACAAAAAAGATTCTAAGAGAACTTCCAGGTGAATAGCTGCTACTCAGCCAATGCGAGAAATACTTGAAGGTATTGACCAAAAGGATCATACACCAGAACCAGAACTAAAACCAAAAGAAGTAAGGGCCAGAAGTGAAGTGAATGATAAATTTATCGAAAGAGATATTTTCTTCATAAAAAATATTGAAACGGTAAGATTACCTGCGCTTGCTGTGCACAGCTTTGATCAGAGAGAAAAATTTCCAAAACTCGAGTACGCCGATGATAATGTAAGTCGTGAAACCTGGTACCACGGAGTTGATCAGGCCCGAAATAATGATCCAAGATATATTGCATTTGATGATGGAATAAAAAAGTATCTCAAACAGTTACAACAACGACAACAACAACAACAACGACAACCACTCCAAACAACAGGTAAGGAAAAAGGATGGCAGGATTCAAATTCTGAACTCGGCGCCACTGGAAGTGGTATTGGTACAGGTACCAGGGGAGTGGTCTTATTACCTCATGCCCCAATAACACCCTTGCCGATGTTAAACGATTAGAAATTCTGATTGGCGGAAACCGAGCTGGTAATAATTCCCCAGAAATCATTAATGAAGCAGCTGATATTTGTCAGAGATTAGTTACAGGCGGTGTCATGGATATTAATGTTTATCGATCCATCATTGATGAAATCGCCGATGATTATCACAGTGATTAAGAGTATTGGGTGTGGCTTAATTAAATCATTATTATATCAATAATGGAATCTCACACAGCTAAACTAGCTCGACAGCGATTAGAGGCAATTAAAAAATATCTCCACGTCCGTAATTCTGTCAAACAAAAATTTCAAGCGCGTCAGGAGTCTCAGGTGGAATTTGCAGAAGGTGCAGAACAATTATTTAAACCGGTTACAAAGGCTACCAAAGATCTTCTTCCCGCGTTGGAGCAAACTGCTAAAGCAACCGGAAAAATAGCAGAAAGAACTAAAAAGACAAAAAAGATTCTAAGAGAACTTCCGGGTGAAATAGTTGCGGCTCAGCCACAAAAATCAAGAAGAAATACAAGAAGTACTTGAGAGTGTTGACAAAGTTCGTGAGGAGGTCGGTGATGTAAGGGATCTTGTTGCGCCAAAACCAAAACCAAAACCACCAGCCCGATTAACCGATGAGGGTCGTAGGATACTTCGAGAAAACGCTCTAGCGGTTGCCGCAACAGGATATCAATATCGTGATACATTATTAGATCCAGACACCGCCAGTGTTTAAAAAAAAAAAAAAAAAATGGGTTCCTTTTGTATTTCGAAAGTCTCATAATATATCTAGAATCACTGGTGAATATAAGAAAAAATTTGCAGAATTTGAGAGAGAAGTGGAAGAGGTTAAAAGAGCGCCCTTACCCGGAGATATATTATCGCCAGAAAAATCGACATTCAGACCACCTCGTATTGAGGAAGAAGAAACAACTGGAAGTGGTTTTTGTACGGGTACCACAGGAAGTGGTCTTATTACTCAATGTCCCGATAACGTCCTTGCCGATGTTGAACGATTAGAAATCTTCATTGGGGGAAAACGAGCCGGTAATAATTCCCCAAAAATCATTAATGAAGCAGCTGATATTTGTCAGAGATTATTTACAGACGGTATCATGGATATTAATGTTTATCGATCTCTCATTGATGAAATCGCCGATGATTACCACAGTGATTAAGGGTATACAATTATATCAGTGACAAGAAAATAAGATGATTATACATAATACTCGCCGTGGACCGATCATGGTCAGGGTGATAAATTCGCGATTACCTACATATAAAGCGTTCTACGGAGATGGACTTGGTGATGTTGTTCAGGGTCTAGTCAGAAGGATAGCCCCAAAAGCAATACCGATTGCAAAGCAACTGGGAATGAAAGCTGTTGATGTTGTTCGTGATAAAGATATTGGTGCTGTTGGCGATGTTGCCGGTAAAGCATTCTCGGCAATCTAGGATAGACTAGCACGATTAATACGACGAAAACCTCAGCCAGTAAAATTACCCAGCACAGAAGTTATGCCTGCAAATGTTAGTAAAATAATAAATCAAGCTGCGAATCAAAACCTAGCAGAGTTGGCTGGTGTACCCCCCCCCCATCAGAAACAGAAAAAAAAAAAAATATAACTGCTAGTCTGATAGCAGGAAGCTGTCTTCGTGTTAGACGATAACAAATATAATAAAGATGTTCAAACGTGTGTGTGATCCCGCATTCGACATGGACGCACCAGTTCTCAAAGATGAATTGATACGTGATTATCAGTATTATTCTTATGACGCACGTGTACCTGACGAACGTGGAGGAATCGAATTACAAGTTCAGGAGACAAGCAGATATTTCCTGCCCGCTGAGGAATTTATCGAGGTCGAAGGTAAACTTTTGAAATTAGATAAGACCGATTTCGGAATTGGTGATCGAGTTGGTTTTGCTAATAATGGCATCATGGCGTTATTTAAAAGTGCCGCATACATGATTGATGGTCGGGAAATTGAGGTTTGTCATAACGACATCGACGTTGCCACAACGATTCTTGGCCTTGCAAGATACAGCGATGATTATTCGAGATCAGCTCATCCATCAATGATGTTTGCCAAGGACATAACTGATCATCCAGAAAACAGAAATGAAACACTAAATGCAGCTGGAACTGAAGTTGCATCGATGAATGAAAATTTCAACTTGGGATTCGCAACACGTCGAATGATGCTGGGCAACGATGAAAGATTTTCATGTGCAATTCCACTGTCACATATCTTTGGATTTTGTAGAAATGTTAGAAAGGTCATTTTCGGGGCAAAACATACAATCGTCCTTGTGAGAAAACCTACAGACGATGATGCAATATGGCACGCTGAAGGAGTTGATCCAGCTGCAAACGCGGCACTTCATGGAAAAGTAATACTGACAAAACTTTCTTTGTGGATGCCAACAATGACTCCATCACTAACCGAAGAACAACGGTTACTCTCTTTTATGGACAGCGGTGGTAAATCGACATTATCATGGTTGACGATGACCACAGATAGTGTTCAAAGTAACATTAATGGTTTATTCACATGGCAGATAGCATCACAGCAAGGTGTCTCTGCACCGCGACATATATTTATTGCTTTCCAAGATGCTGCACGAGTAAACTCACAAACACGTAGTACAATGATATTTGATAAACTTGGTGTTACTGAAGTTTCACTGAGGATAAATGGACATCAAGAACCAGCTGAGGATATATAACTGGATTTTGATCACAATCATGTTGCACGTGCATATCATCGTTTGATGACATGTATGGGACGTGATCAAAATACTGATACTGGTTTACAAATATCTCAGCGGGATTTTACAACACTGTATCCGATTTATTATTTCTCGCTGAAACACTTGGATTTCAGACAATCAGTAGTTGATATACACTTTCGAGCTCGTGTAAGAAGAGGAATAGCTGTTGCTAATTACAGAGCAATCGCTGTTATACTCAGCGATAAAACAATGTTGCTTGAAGATGTTGGTGGACGAATGAGAGTCATTGATGCTCCAATAGAAATCATGTGAGTGTTTTGCAAAAATGTAATTAAATAGCTCATGGTATTATAATGTCATATCATCACGTTAATGTTACTCTGACTCTTGGTCAGATTAAAAAGCTACAATCAGTATCAAAAAGAATTCGGGAATGAAAATATTACTGAAACGAGGACAGATCTCAGGTGGTCCAAATAAACTATCACTGACTGAACGTCATGATGCTATCTGCCATGTGAAGCACTTCAATGACGCCAAACGATCAAAGACTGGCGTACGACTTGATCTGTCTGCGGGTACATTAGCGACGTTGCCAAGACGGGTGGTATATTTCCACTTCTCGCAGCTATACCAGCGTTGATAGCCGCTGCAGCTCCAGCTGTTGCAAAAGCTGCTGCACTCAGCGCATTGGAACTGCCGCTGAAATGGCATTAAAGAAAGCAACAGGAAAAGGAATAAAAACTTCCGAAAAAAAAAAGGGAAAGGTCTAAGACTGCCAGGAACTCCTCGTTCATGGTACGGAAAAGGTCTAAGACTTCCCGGGACACTTCGTTAAACGCAAAGCGTCCCCTTCCCATGTCCAATTTTGATTTACTTGATGCTGCTAAAAAACTGAATATCCAAAACTTCAGAGGTGCTTTTGTGCGCGATCAATTACCAAAACAACCAAATCGTGTTGAGACCGGTATCATTAATCTCGATAGAAGTTCTGGTCCCGGTACTCATTGGGTTGCATATGCGATTGGTCCACTTGGAATTGTTTATTTCGATTCGTATGGACTGGCACCACCAAAGGAATTTTTTGAATATGTCGACACAGTACAAAGTACTGCGAACGCTCGGGTATGGTATTCAACATTACCAACACAAAAAATAACTGATCCACCAATATGTGGCCGTGAATCACTCGCTGTACTCGATGCTATTTCAAAATCTTCCGATGCACCCCATAAAGTTGTAAGTGATTATACGAGTTCTGTTTTAAATAATCGCTAATCGTATAATGGTT
Source organism: Megalonaias nervosa (assembly GCA_016617855.1). Lineage (NCBI taxonomy): Eukaryota > Metazoa > Mollusca > Bivalvia > Unionida > Unionidae > Megalonaias > Megalonaias nervosa. Next base: position 26,826 of record JAECUM010010080.1, read on the forward strand.
GATATTTATGGAAGATCCTCTATCAAAGACAAGAAGAAAGAAGATATCTATTTGTCGAAATTCGCTACAAAAGATGAACTCGCCGATATCATGAATCTTTCCGGGGTTGTCGTTTTTCAAGACAAATACGGCGTTTTAAAAACGAGTAACATTAAATGGGTCGACATAATTCGTAGAGTTCTCGGAACCACCACGGATAATATTCCAGTTTTTACTGACGGTGGTAGAATCAGAGACTCAAATATATCATTTATAACTATCAGAGATGAAATTAAAAATAGCGTTGCTGATCGTTTAAAATCCACCGGTGACACAATGACAGGTGCACTCAACATGAACGGAAACAAAATCGTTGTTTTAAGAGAACCAACAGGTGATGAAGATGCCACAACAAAGAAATATGTGGATGATAAAGATACGTCCATGGATGACAAATTGAATACACTACGAGCCGAGTATGACGTTCATGTAAATATGTTTTTAAATACTCGTAGAAATTTTCAAAAACTTAATAAAATCGCAGATGATTTCTTTGGAAGTCCAATGGTTGTCGACACAAAACTCTCTGAAATTAACACAAAACTAGAAGATATTGTCAGTGGAATTCCTAATATCGTTCAAAAAACTAATCTGATTAAAATTCCTCACAAGCAGATTAACAATATCGTATACACAGTATCATCAGGATCATCAACATGGTCACAGCAAAATAACACTATTAAACATACCGCGGAAGTCACTGGTGTGTATGGGCTGTCTGTGTTCAGCGCTGCAAAATTCAGGATATTTACCACGTATCCATGGCGTCATTCGACTGATAATTTTTCTGGAACCATGTCTATTGTATTAAATAAAGATGCCGAAGAAATATTTATACTGGAACCATCTGATAAAAAAATAACCTCAGCATCTTACTGGTGGTGTCTGGAATTTGTCGCTGAAACACCTCAATTGATTACTTAATTTAATGACAACGTCATTAAGTATAATTATTTCATCAACAGCAACTACGTTGCCGTCGACGTCAGATCTGAACATCGTAAACAAATTCAGATACGAGCAAGCGTGTTTCTTACAGACCCAACTAAAAAACATCATTGACGAGTACACAATAAAAATTAAAAAAAAATCGTAGGCGTTTCGTTGTTACTGATATAATTGTTTATTCTGCATCTGTGATCGTCGCTAGAACAGCAACTATAATCGGATCATTGTCAGCCACATATATAATAGCACCAATAATAGGAATTGGTGTTGCAGTTATAACCGGTATTGCTGGTATTCTTAACATAATTGCAAAAAAGATATCTACGTGTGCGGTTGATAAATTACATGAATATCAAATATTGTTATCGGCGGCAACACACGCACACGCCAAATTATCATCACTGATATCATCAGGTCTCAGTGATGGAGTAATATCAGATCAAGAATTCTTTGAAATGATTAAGGTTTACTATGACGATGGCCGAGCCATTGACAAAGTCAATTTTACTTTCTGATTTAAAATCAAGTAAATAATAATAATGACTACGCCGCAAGAACTCCTCCAACAAATCGTCGCCAATACAACACCGTCAACCACGACGATGATATCAACGAGTTCAACTAATCCTGAATTCGACATTATCTTTCCAACGGCAATTCCAGCGAACGAAATAGCATTAGCACAATTGCGAGTATATCACAGTTGGCAAAATATTAGATCAAAGTCATTCGGTGGCTTACCCGCAAATAACTCATTAGTGTTTTCTTATAAAAATAAACCCGATGGAACTCCAGATTGGCAAGTTGTAGGAATTCCTACGGGTAGTTATCAAATAGAACAGATCAATGATGAGTTCCAGCGCATGATTAAATCTATGACAGGACGAGAATCTAAAGTCGCTATTACGGTTCACGAACCAACATTATTAGCTGCGTTAGAAATATCAACGCCGGATTACTCCGTTGATATATATCAGTCATCGATCAGAACTGTATTAGGATGGCCAGAAGTTGCACCTGTTCATGTTGGACCACCAGAACCTAAGCGAGCTGATTATGTTTCAGGTAAAAGAATATTTTTAAAATTTCCAATATATTGAAGAGGATTTCCATGGATGAGAGGATTTACAGTGAGTGCACTAAAAACTTTCACCGCATTTACCAGTGAAAAACTTCCTGAATTCACCACTCCAATTTTTATTCTTGACCGCGATAAAAATTGGGTCCTCAACGATGATATTTATAAGTTTTATTCCAATAATATTAAATCCGAACACAAACGAGAAAGCGATAATCTCCGAAACTTATTTTTCAGTATAACGCAATATTACAATGATGATATCAAGCAACAGATCATTGAAACTATGCAACATTTAAACCAAGTTGCATCAGACCTTGAATATTTAAATAAAATAATCGACTAAACAGTGATTACCAAAAGTGTAATTACTCCACCCGTTTATCCATACCAAAAAATAAATCAAAAACAATTATTTCTCGATCATTTTAAAATAACCGAAGAACAATTACTAACATTTGTTTCCGCACATGTTATAATCAAATACTATCAGAATAAATCTGATTCTGCGTAAATATATTATAATCAGAATGAAAATAAATAAAAAAAATAGCAAAAGAGAGTACCTTCTCATTGCAATTATTGGATCGCTAAGCGCGATAGGGGTAATAAAAGCACGAAATCGACATCCAATTGTTTATGTGTGGTTTGGAAGACATTTCTCAGAAAAACACTGGGCTCCTAGTGTGTTGTTACGATACATGCTTGATGTAAAAATATTAATATCGTTGAAAATAAGTGTCGCGATAATATATCGTCCGCAGAAACAAGTTTGGTTGCCAGAATCCGATAAATTCGATGTAGAAAGCGATGTCAGAGAAAAATTTCCTGATCTTGACGAGGATGAAGTTGTTAAACTCGTCAATGTTGTATCCGGATACAAAAAGGAAAATAATGAGAAAGTTGCAAAGGATCTCGGCAGAAAAATAATCGGTAAGTTTACTCAGGGTGGTGCGTATGATCATAAACGAACGTGTACCAGGTTGATCATGGAAGATGCAGAACTCGATTTTATAATTGCTGATACAGCGGAGAAAGGTACGTTTGTGAACCGAAATGATGCTTGGTTGTCGAACGGAACTAAATTAGGTACAGTTGTGAGTTACACCGATGGCGATTCCCCGCAATTTACTCATTTAAGATCTTCGATGCTCGCGTACGTTTCAACAAACTTATTATCGATGATAAACAGATTTGTTATTACCGCGGTTAGAGTTGCCACAGATTCATTTTATATAAATAACAAATATCTGGATTTGCTAGATACATTACTTGGCACTGGTGAATGGGGATCATGGAGAATGAAGCAAGAAAATATATTTAGTTATTCTGAATCTGCCGACGTTGAAATTGCGGAAAAGTATTACAAGAATAACAATAAAATACCAGCATCGACAGTGCCATCTGTGTATGATCCTGTAGCCAGGCATAAAACCGTTTACCTTAATGGTGTGGTGGTTCTGGTAAAACAACACACGATTGATTTATTTAGAAGTTCAGATATGATTGTGCTAACGCCCACACATACTCGCCAGAGAAATGAACGAACGAGAGATAAAATCACAGACGTATCATAGTTTTTTTTCCGATGGAGCGGAGACGCGTGGACTCCATCGAGGATGGGTGAGAAATATATTCCCAAGATTATTATCTGGGACGAAATTTGTACAGTGTCACTTGAAGTATTAAAAATGTTTCTTACGTAGCTGTTAACAAAAAATACAGCTGTGATAATGTGTGGCGATCATGGTCAACCACCACCTTTTGTTGGACAATCTCCACACGAATGGTTATGCACGTTTGTAGATTATTATGAAGAAATAAATGATGATCATAGAGCTATTGATGAATCTCTGAAAGAATTAAAAAAGTTAATCAGACTTCAGCTAGACAGAATACAGTGCGAAATAATGCGTGGAGTAATTCCAGAAACTCCCGTGAATGATTTCTGGAATTTATGGAACCCAGATGATTTGATAGTTGCAAGTAGAAAGATAGTCAGAGATACACTGCAAGAAAATTTATTATCTAAACACAAAGAAAGGTTTTCGAATGTACCTGCACCACTGTGTTATCGCCCAGCAGATACACGAAAATAAAATATCAAAGTTGAAATTCCAGGAACTAATGAGAAACAAAAACTTGTACTTAATGATACTGTCGCAGTTCCTGTCAGTGTTGTTACGAGCGCGTTAAGGATGGATAAATCTCCATGGACGTTAGGATACGATATAACGCTTTATTCATCACAAGGATTAACTATTTCTGATACAAATATTTGGATTATTGATGATCGGATCGAATGGTCAAATTTAGTTTATCTCGCAGTATCTCGAGTTAGAAAAATATCTCAGTTGCACAGGGTTATTATGGATTGCGTAATAACCAAAGAAATCACTGATGATGTAAACAACAACTTCATCGTCATCAAGAAAAAATTATCTGGGTATCGACAATCTGACGAAAAAAAAATAACCGCCATTTTGATCTCGACGTTGAATTTATCATGACACTGAAACAACGACAGAATAATCACTGTACAAGTTGTAACTGTAATATGTTGTGGCAGTATTCGAATAATAATCCAAGACAGTTTACTGTTGATAGAATTAATAGTAGTCTTGGTCACACACGCGAAAATGTGATGCTGACCTGTCTTGAATGTAATCGACGTCGGGGCGCTGGACGCCCTGGTGCCAGTTTACAGAAGTGAACGCGGTGGTAATTGTGTGTCTTCAGGAATTACTTGTAATTGTTCGCGTACAAATCCACGTTGAGGAGCAGTTGAATCTAGTCTGTAGATTGCAGGTCTACCTGTGGATCTAACCACGCTGTAAATTTTATGTGTTGTAACACTCCAGATAGGATCAGTTGCTTTTTTTTCTAACCCCCTTCGAGTTCACCGGGTTCATATAAATATCGGAGAGTCACATTATCTAACACTGGCTGTTTTGAAAAATCACGTCGTTGTACAGGTATATATTTTTTTTTAATCGCGACGGTGGGTTTCATAGAAGTTGCACGAGTAATTTCATTATTTAACGCAGCTATCACACTTGGTAATCTTGCAACCCATTCGCGAGATCTAGTATCTGCCTGAACTATTTCCTTCGCATACTGGTATCCAAATAATCTCTCAGCAAGTGTTCGATTAAATCGTTCAACAATTGCCTGATCCCGATGGACTGCGGTATGTCCTCGTCTGATTTTGACATTATGTTGCTTCATCAACGACGATACTGCACCAAGAAATTCTTTGCAAGGATCAACCTGTAATAGTTGTGGCCATCGCAAGGGTCCTCGTTGATAAATTCGTTCAAACGCAGATACAACTTCAGTTGCTGTTTTAGTTGATAGCGGCTATACTTCTTTATACCTACTTGCAACGTCAACGATAGTTAACGCGTATTTTGTACGTGCGTGATTGACGTCTACGTGTTTTAATATTATCGTGTGGTAAAAACAAAATATCTGCTTGATGAACTTCATTGGGAGAGCTGACATCGAAGTGTGCATATTGAATTTTTTTTAGGCGGACGTAGATAGATTTGCCATATTGCCTGTCGTGCTAATCACGCTGCAGCAACAGCACGTGAGACTTTTACTGCTTCAGCAAGTTTACTAATCGCTGCTCTGCCTCTCCAGTATCCTCTTGGGCTATAATAAATCGATTCCATTATAATAGTTATCTATGATTAATTACCAGCCCCCAGCACTAGTTTACCTTTCATCGCAGATTTTACTAGGAAGCTAGCAAGTTTATCTCTGAGAGATTAATTTTTTTTTATAGAATTTAACGACTGAATCAACTTCACATATGCGAAGTGCCGTTGTTGTAAATCTTTGTTTTTATACGCAGCATCATGAACGTGACACGCTTGATCAGTTGCGTTTATTGGATACTCTCCAGGTTTTGGTTGGTCTTGGTTATCGAGTCGGATATCAAGACGAGTTCCAGGACCACTGTAATTATATCCAGGAAGATGTTTCTCACCAGGGTACGTGGCCCATGGAGTTCCTGGTAATCTTCCCAGTGAAGCAGCGATATCACCACCTGTCTTCGTACGAGACGAAATAAATTTGTATTTGCTTGTGCCACATTTCACACACTTGCCTGTAAGTGCAAGTTTTTTTATATTTTTTGTTGTTATTGTTGTTAATCCACTGGTCGGGGTGGATGCTTTGCATCGGACACAATATAAATTCATATTATTTATTATATTTGTCATGGACGTCATTGATTTCTCAGCGACACGAAAACAAGAGCCAATCAAGCATCATGCAGCGTTACCAAATTCTATCATAGAAATTGTCATAGGTCCATCTGGGTCTGGTAAGACGCAATTATTGCTTAATGTGATAATGAGATGGCTAAAGTGGGATAAGTTGTATTTAGTGGCATCATCCGTAGATGATCAGCGATGCTACGATGTGCTTAAAGATTTTAATGAAGAAGCGAAGTCGTTGGATGAAGATGAAGACGATGACGGAGTCGTTGATGATATTGTTGACTTTATCACCTATATTGATGAACCTCCATCTGTGGATGATCTCGATGGACATACTAATAATCTCGTAGTATATGACGATGTGATGCTGAACAAATAATCAAATCCAGCTCGGATATTTTCTCGAGGCAGACACAAAAATATAGACGTAATTTATGTTACTCAGCGATATACACAAATACCTAAAGTGATCAGAGATAACTGCAATCTTGTAGTTGTGTTTAATGGAGTCAATACATATACTCTGCTAAACATTCATCAGACTTGGTTTTCAGGGGATATGGATATTATTAAATTCAAAAATTTCTTCTCAAAAGCGCAAGCTACCTCACACGGATTTATGACGATAAATTTACATGATCCTCGGTCGCGATATCGTATAGGTCTCGATAAAATTTTTGACTGAAAAACACGGCAGCAGAGAGGCTGAACGGCAAACAGTGAGTGTGCGGCTACGCAAACAAACACATCTAAATGATGAAAAAAAAAAAAAATACGTCAATGATGGAGTAAGACAAACGAGCTAACCCGGATGATTTCGTTATTGCGGTCTTTTTCCCCTTCGTATGGAAATATGTTTGGTTAGAGGCTTCGTTTTGACGTTGTTGACTTTTGTTCTCAGCCTTTATAGGAACCCTTAGTTTTGCAAACGGACCCTCCTAACCTTTGTAGGGTTCAGCCTCTCTGCTGCTATTACAGATTCGGCCTTTACAAAATTTAATTAAGAAATTTCCCCGTAACATACTCGGACTATTACGAAGTTGGCCCACAACAAAGTCGGCCTTTCCCTTGATCTAAATGGCTTTGTAACACTTGTTGCTATTGAAGAATAAATAGCAAACAATATTCGTTGGACCAAATATTTACTATTGATACAAAAATTTATCGTATATGGATGGGAAGTGCGAGTGTCATCAAATTACTCGTGTCAACACATGGTTACAGCCACAAGTAGTAGACACGTGCTACCTTCAGCCCAGTTAACAATTAAGAGCCGCAGGAGAAGCACAGGTTCAAAATGTTGATGATGCAGTTTATAATTTAATTAATGTGGGATTATGGTTGTTTTTTTTTTCAACTATACTTCTATTGCAAACTAAACGACCGTTGAAAGACACATACAAAGAAAAAAGAATGGAATGACCGTTGAACAGTGAATATTACATCCACATTACAATTACCGAAAGGCCGAGTATAAAATCAGATGAATACGTAATGGGCAGAGTTTGTTATGTGGACAGAGTACCTTATGGGTTGATTTCGGTAGGCCGAGTTCGTTATGGGCTGGGAACGTTAATGGGCCGACTCTGCTATGGGCCGAGTAGCCCTGGAGCCCCAGACCCTCGTATATTACAAAATCAAAGGAGCTTCGAAAGAATCTGTTTGAATGAGTCTGCAGATTTGACAGAACGCATCCAGGTGCAGAAGGCTTCCAAGCTTGTTCAAATTATGCCGATTACCTATCAAATATGGCCGCCATTACTAAAAAAAGAAAAAACTCTAAACTGGATTCCTCTCAGAGCCGCTCAATATAATTGACAGAGAGCATTCAGTTACTGATGGCTGTCAGCGTTTTACAAATGACGACATTTCGCTAATAAATATTCCGGCGGTTACGAAGTATAGAAAAGCCATAAACTACTTATGAAAAACTGCCGAATAAAATTTACCAATTTTGCCAGAATCAATCCTGACGTAAAGGGCATTTATTTTTGCACGAATGATATCGATCCACAATCAGATTTAGCCAGTGTTACTACAAGTAGAAGAACCTTTAAATGACTTCTCAAATACACTAAAAATAATCAGACCATTTGATAGAACCATCCGGGCAATAGGGCCTTTCAAGTTTGTTTTGTTGTTGTCGGGTTTAACGACATTTTTCAGCACAAGATAGGCTATACATGGTGGCCAGTATAAATGGTGGAGGAAGGACCCGTGAAAACCCCTGAAAGAACCTCCGACCCACGAGAAGCTACTGGCAAGCTTTCTCACATACCCACATTGGCCGAACCTGATACTCGAACCCACGCAGACAGAGGTGAGAAGGCAGTGATCCGTAAGGGTGAGCGCTTTAGACCACTCGGCCACTCGGGGCCCCTTCAAGTTTGTACCAGTGATGCCGATGGGCTATCAAATATGGCAACTGTTGCTAAAATAGAAATAATTTCAAACGACTTCTCAGAACTTTAAGGACATTAACTTGTATGCAAATCATGCCGGGTCACCGTCAAGTATGGTGGCCGTTACTAAAAGACAAAGAAAGTAGTTAAATGGCCCCTTCTTAAAAAGCCACTCAGCAGATATCAACATTGTGGAGGTGCGGTGAGGGGTTGGGTTAAGTATTCACAAGTGATGTCAATCATTTGCCATAAACAATGGGTTGCTGCAAACAGAATTTAAAAAACAATTTCTTCCAAAACGTCGCTTAACAGAATTAATAAATTTGGACACGGAAAGCGTCTTTGCTGCAAGGCCTTTCGTATTTATAGAAATTATATCAATCGCTCATCAGAAACGACCACCGTTAATAGAACTGAAAAAGCTGAACAAACTACAAAAACAATACCATTTAGAAAAATTTCTCCAAAAGACATGCTCAACAGAATTTGACCAACGTTGACAGAAAGTGTCATCGCATGTGAATCTTTTGGAACTGGAAAATTGATTCTGATATGTTGTCATATATAAATAAAGATAAAGCAAAAAAAACCTGGAGGAATACGGAAATAATGTTTTCATATCACAAGCAATCAATAGAAATGGAATAAACTTGTACAGAAAGCATCGTACTGAACCAGACTTCTTGGCCAACTGCTCGTGTTCTTATTGTGTGTGTGTGTGTGTGTGTGTGTGTGTGTGTGTGTGTGTGTGTGTGTGTGTGTGTGTGTGTGTGTGTGTGTGTGTGTTTAGTTGTAACTTAGCTTTAACAATTTTAGTAATATCGCTACGATATTTGCAGTGTGGCAATTTGTAGTGATGTCTAGCACTGGGGCATCATGCCGCAGACATATATCATCATGTCCCACCCAGTCACATTATCCTGACAAGAGGCCGACCAGCCCTAACACTAACCTCTTAATGCTAAGCGCCTAGCGAGGCAGCTGTTAGTGCCATTTTTATAAGTCTATAGTATTACTCGGCCGGGGTTAGAACCCGCGACCTCCCGCATCCGAGGCGGGCGCTCTGACCACTTAGGCCGTCGGAGCTCTCCTTCTATTTAGTAAATACTGGTTACATTTTTTAAATTAAACAGTTATAATGAAGTTCTGGAGCAAACAATTTGTTTTTATTTAATGTTGTGTAATTCTTTGAATATTGTAATGTAAAAATGTTGATTTAAATGGCATTTAAGGTCATTAAAAATTTTTAAATATTCATTCATTGACAACAGATTACTGTTGGATAGTATTTAAAAAAGGCAAAACGACAAGAATAAAAAAACTACAAACAATTGAGTATCCAAAGAGACGTTGTTGCCTCGCAGTGAGCCGTCAGATTTAAGCAGTTTTTAGTAGTAATTAAAAACAGGGTTATTAACGCGTTTCCATCATTTTTCCATCCGCACAAGCTCGCTTTCCCAAAAAGGAAGATTGTTTTTGAAAAATTCCTAAATTTCCATCCCAACCAGACCAAAAAGAACAATTTCCATTATTGTTGCTTAAAATATTACCTATACTTTCAACTAGTTTCTTACAATCCTTAAAACAACCCTATTGCCGTTTTATGATGGAAACGCGCTCAATAACCCTGTTTTTCATTACTACTACAATAGCATGTTTTAAACAATTTGCTGGAAATAAACCTAAAAGAACAAAATAAATAATCTTTTTTAAGATGGTTTGTAGATTATTGTTTTTCACCTTTACCAAATATAAAATCTAAAACATCGTCACAACATTATTGTTGAGGACTTGTTTTATAAATGACCAAGCGCAAGTGTATTTACTCCATCAAAACAATAGCGCTTGTCATCAAAATTTATTAATCCTTTTTTGTTAACAACATCTGTTTTTACAGAGTGTAAATACGATCTTATCGTGGTCATTTCCGCATGATGATTTTTTACTTGTCCAAATAACATCTCACGAAAATTATCAAAAACAAAATTATTTTTTACAACGGCTGTTATTGACTGCCTTTGCTTTTTCGTTTCTTTTATTTTTTTCAAACCTGATTTTAACGAATATATTTTGCTTCGAAGTCCAACATATTCGAGAACTATATCAAAACAAAACTGATCATTGTATTTACCAAGAGCTTTTTTATTTATGTTATCGTTAAAACCAGTCTCACGAGGAACATCGGAAAGATCAAACAGATGCTTGTTATTATAGCTGTCCTGATAAACGTCATCGTTAGCGCAATCAGCACCATCTATCTCATACACAAGTGAATCCGTATCCGTAAATAACAATTTTTCATTAGGCCACTGCGCGTTCACAAACCCATAATGAAAATCGTACGTAAGCCACTTGGAAATCTCAAGCACTGATGCACCAACATAAATCGGATTGTCTAAAATTAAATTTGTCTTATACTGTTTGACAATATCAAGATTTTCGTTTATGTGAATTAACCCAGCAAATCTTTCTGATGCAACCAACTTGCTGCAACGTTTCACATTATTTACAAGTTCGATATCAACCCGCGATCGGATATTTTCCATCGTCTTACCGAATAAGGAATTGTTCATCAACTTGAAAAAGTCTTTTTCAAAAGCAGTCTTTGCCACCGTTCTCATATCAGCATTGAACTTGATATAATCCGCCATCCACCGCGATTGTTTGAATTTTAAAACGCGATGAATCTTTTTAAGAACAAGACCAGCATCAAAAGCTTGTTTTAGATTTCGGTGATGACAAACATAATTACGTTTGTTTAAGAGATTTGGCACTAGTTTTTCAACAGAACACGGTTTTCCTAGTCGGTGAGATAATTGTTCCTTTGACAATAGTTCATCAGGTATAATCATCTTTTCAACCATATAAGGATAATCGTTGTGGTGATCGTGCAGCGACTCTGGATAAACAACATCAACTTCCACAAAATAAGCATAATCCGCATCTGACAGATCTAATGTGAAATTTTTAGTGTCGGCGAGAAATTGTTTTGGAGTTAGCCAACCGATACAACCACATGACATTGCTTGTGACATCGCCCAGTCGTATAAGTTATAACAAAAATAAAATATATTTTGTTGGTTTGCTAGGATCGTAATCAGGCATGTATTTGTTGTTGGAGATCGCGTGGGTTTCTTTTTGTCACGACACTTATTCCGCCGCGTATTCATCGTTCAATAAAATTAAACATATCTACATCTATGATAAGTTCTACCTCCTCTCGTGTAAGCCTGTACAGCACATCCCGTTATAATCCTGGCGATGAAAAATACCAATACGGGTCCAACTTGTAGTTGTTAATATTTGTTTGGCGAAAACTTTGATAGACGTCATCGAGTAAAAGAGTATCTTGCATTAAATACAATCTAAATAATCACCAAGCGTTTTACAACCGAATTCATTCCAAACGCGTTTGGCGTGATCATACTCATCATCAGTGATATGTTCCAGCGACAATGACGAATAAAATTTATCTTTGTCTGGCAGAGATGTTTCATTAAGCCGTTCTGTGCTGTCCAAATACTCGTACGGAAACATACCTTTATTTTTCATTAAATCTGCTTTTAAGACTTCGTCTTTAGCGTCGCTAGCGCCACTGATATGATTTATCAAGCTCGGGAATTTACAACAACCTCTCACCAACGCGTCCAACGACGTGCTCATAAACTGTAGCGAATCAATAAAACGGAGAAGCCCAACTGTCAGCGACATAAATTTTTTCAACAGTATTTGCAATACAGTTAATTTTAAGTTTCTTACACAACTCTACGATATCAGGATGACCAAGTCTGGAAATGCTGAAATGACCGTCATAACTTTTAAAGTTGTGTGCGATACACGGGACGAACTTTAACGCGTTAAATTTTAGATTACATTTATTGTGAGCTGCTCCACGATATTGTCCTGTTATATGACAATGGTCGCGTACTTTTTTGTTGTCATCGTGACAATTTTGTTGCTGTTGAAATGGTTGTTCACAAATATGACATTGTATTGTTGTTTTAAATTCGTTTTGCTGCTTCAACGTCAACTTTTTCATTGGAACCGTCCTTGAGAAACGTTGTAATATTTTTCCAGCTTCAATAAACAAGTTTTTCAACAGCCAAACAGCAGGATCAAGATCGGTGACTGCGTCACCGTTGCTTGTTCGACGATATAATCGTACAGGCTCTGATAAAGTAGGATCAACAACAGAAGTAACTTTGTACGCGACAGCAACTGGTGTATGTTTTTGTACGTGTGTCGCTTGCCTCAATCTGGCGAAGCTAGTTTCTGTTTTCAAAATTGGCTCTAAAACTATTTCAAAATCGTATGTGATAGTGAAAGGTATTATAAACTTTTTGTTATGTTTCATAAACTTTAAGATTTTATTTTCCTCCGACGGCAGTGTTACGCGTTGTACATCAACACAGTACGCGGCGGAATAAGTGTCGTGACAAAAAGAAACCCACGCGATCTCCAACAACAAATACATGCCTGATTACGATCCTAGCAAACCAACAAAATATATTTTATTTTTGTTATAACTTATACGACTGGGCGATGTCACAAGCAATGTCATGTGGTTGTATCGGTTGGCTAACTCCAAAACAATTTCTCGCCGACACTAAAAATTTCACATTAGATCTGTCAGATGCGGATTATGCTTATTTTGTGGAAGTTGATGTTGTTTATCCAGAGTCGCTGCACGATCACCACAACGATTATCCTTATATGGCTGAAAAGATGATTATATCTGATGAACTATTGTCAAAGGAACAATTATCTCACCGACTAGGAAAACCGTGTTCTGTTGAAAAACTAGTGCCAAATCTCCTAAACAAACGTAATTATATTTGTCATCACCGAAATCTAAAACAAGCTTTTGATGCTGGTCTTGTTCTTAAAAGGATTCATCGGGTTTTAAAATTCAAACAATCGCGGTGGATGGCGGATTATATCAAGTTCAATGCTGATATGAGAACGGTGGCAAAGACTGCTTTTGAAAAAGACTTTTTCAAGTTGATGAACAATTCCTTATTTGTTAAGACGATGGAAAATATCCGATCGCGGGTTGATATTGAGCTTTTAAGTAATGTGAAACGTTGCAGCAAGTTGGTTGCATCAGAAAGATTTGCTGGGTTAATTCACATAAACGAAAATCTTGATATTGTCAAACAGTATAAGACAAATTTAATTTTAGACAATCCGATTTATGTTGGTGCATCAGTGCTTGAGATTTCCAAGTGGCTTACGTACGATTTTCATTATGGGTTTGTGAACGCGCAGTGGCCTAATGAAAAATTGTTATTTACGGATACGGATTCACTTGTATATGAGATAGATGGTGCTGATTGCGCTAACGATGACGTTTATAAGGACATCTATAATAACAAGCATCTGTTTGATCTTTCCGATGTTCCTCGTGAGACTGGTTTTAACGATAACACAAATAAAAAAGCTCTTGGTAAATACAGTGATCAGTTTTGTTTTGATATAGTTCTCGAATATGTTGGACTTCGAAGTAAAATATATTCGTTAAAATCAGGTTTGAAAAAAATAAAAGAAACAAAAAAAAAAAAAGCAAAGGGAGTTACAAATAGTGGTTGTAAAAAATAATTTTGTTTTTGATAATTTTCGTGAGATGTTATTTGGACAAGTAAAAAAAAAATCATCACGCGGAAATGACCACGATAAGATCGTATTTACACTCTGTAAAAACAGAAGTTTTTAACAAAAAAGGATTAATAAATTTTGATGACAAGCGCTATTGTGTTGATGGAATAAATACACTTGCGCTTGGTCATTATAAAACACGTCCTCAACAATAATGTTGTGACAATAATGTTTAAGATCTTATATTTGGTAAAGGTGAAAAACAATAATCTACAAACCATCTTAAAAAAGATTATTTATTTTGTTCTTTTAGGTTTATTTCCAGCAAATTGTTTAAAAACATGCTATTGTAGTAGTAATGAAAAACAGGGTTATTGAGCGCGTTTCCATCATAAAACGGCAATAGGGTTGTTTTAAGGGTTGTAAGAAACTAGTTGAAAGTATAGGTATTATTTTAAGCAACAATAATGAAATTTTTTGTTTTTGGTCTGGTTGGGATAGAAATTTAGGAATTTTTCAAAAACAATCTTCCTTTTTGGGAAAGCGAGTTTGTGCGGATGGAAAATGATGGAAACGTGCTCATAACCCTGTTTTTCAGTACTACATTTTTTACATTGAGAGGCCTGTGATTTATTTCTGTTTTCCATATATTTGATTTACTAATAATATTTGCGCGTTTGTTTTCTATTTCGTTAAATTGCTTTTGCTTATGATTCTTCTTCCGCTATGTGTGTGTTAGCATGCGTGCATGCCTGTGTTTTGTAAATATATTTTCGTAACACCATCAGTATATGGTGATTGCAAAATGCTTCAAAATATCTCATCAGTCGTTGTGAGAACGGTATGAGGGGTGGATGGGGGCTGGGGGAGGAAATCAATGGAAAATAACTGGAACCTTCCTTGTGTACGTTTTCTTTACAGATCTATGATTAAATTTATACCCAGGAAATGTTTCGAAAGAGGGCACATGGGGGGGGGGTCACCTTTTTGGGCCCCCATTGGGGCTTATATCTGTATCTGTATATGTGTACGTAGCAGAGACCAATAATAGTATTTATACACCACAGTTCCATTGTCTGTTGGTTACTCTTCCCTTAAAACAATATTTTGGGATCCGCCCTTGCTTCTGGTATAGTCCGTAAGAAATTCAGTAATATTTTTCTCTGATTTTTCGTGGAGATTAACTAACTATTGAGATGTTACATGCAGTATTTAATAGAAAGCAGCACTGAAACCTAAATAAAAAACGAAATGTTTATTGAGTTTGGCCGCGTGGTTTTTTCTTAGGATGATGAAGCCAACATAGGTGATTTTGCGGGTTTAGGAAAGGTCAGTTGCATTAAATAATTCCATCACTTCATTTAAACGCAATTATTTCCAGAAAATGCGACATAATCTATGCTGATTTCTGGATAGTTTGCCTCCAAGTTAATGCCAAGTATATAGAGGATAGTTACTTTACCTACGTTAATACCAGATATATTTCATCGTGTAGTGACAAAAACATATTTTAATGAGTGGCGAAGCCACGAGTTAAAATATGTAGTTTTTGGTGCCACAGGATGAACTATGTCCGGTATTAACGTAGGAAAAGAAAATTTTGTTTTTATTATATATCAAACTTGCTTCAGAATCGAAGTTTAGAAGATTAGACTGATAAATTCTCGGCAAAACAAGCTCCCCTACCTCCTTTTTCGTATATTCACCTCACTTTCATATCCTGATGATATAAATATACGTGATTTAAGAAAGCGATGGGATTGGCTTGACCTACTCTGTCACAGTAAATTACATTTTTGTCATTTTGTAAACTATTTGACCCTATTGGAAAACAATACAAGTTCGATTCAGCAATGCAACAAGGAAGGAAAGGGAAATAACTTCAGAGAGACGGAAACGGCGTCTGGTCAAATCTCTTTATCAAAGCTTACATTCAGTGTCTGAAATGTAAAGCAATTTGTGTTTGTTCTAGCTCGCAAAATACTCGTATTTGTTGTTGCAGGTAAAACATTTGTAGGCACACACAAACAAGCGTCGCATGTCATGATGGGAAATCTTATTTTTCACATTTGAAAGTATAATGATATATTTTTCACATGTGAAAATAATGAAATGAAAAATGAAAATTACTTCGCCAGCAAGTCTCTATATTTCACACTTAAAACTATAATAAATGGGATATAATCTTGGTGCATTAGTCACTGGATTTCATTAAAGAAATGATGTACAAAAATGAAAAAGATAAGGAACATACCGGTAAGTAGTTGTTAATTAGGTAATTAGTTTGTAATACCTAAAATGGCTGCATCTGTTTAATTTCCTTTTCCATTTAGACTGAAAGAGAGCCCCGTCACTTCGGTTAAAGTGAAAATTAATAAAATTACAATCCAACTATATGAAATTAATTATCTTGGCTGTGAAATCAGTTGTCATTAGTATAGTATTTCACACACACACACACACACACACACACACACACACACACACACACACACACACACACACACGTGAAGGAGAGAAATGTTGAATGAGTATATATTAAGAAGTTGATTTCATTATTTATTTTTGTTGGGTTTTTTTGGAGATTTTTTTTGTGCAAAGTTTCTGCACATGACATATTTATATGTAATATTACCCTTATTTATTTCAAATCTATCGAACAGTCACGCTAAGTTTTCTTCTCCAATAAAACAAATGCACGAAATTAAAGGGAGTGTAATGGTATAAAATTGGACGGGTGGGGAGAGATGATGGATAATGTCAAGTGGCGTCGCAAAGAGTTCTGTCTCCCCCCCTCCAAACAATTGATAAAATGAAGCCCTCTTCAAACATGAAAAAGTTATTGGATGGAATGTTGGACTTATTCTGGGCGTGCGCTTTGATGCTTGCTAAGTCACTGATAATGGCTGCGCATTCTAAAGCAAGATTAACGAATTTTGAACACACAACAAAAACAAATCAGTTGTTATTATTTATTTATTTATTTATTTATTCATTCATTCATTGATTTATTTAGTCAACGAAAGATTGAGAAATATCCAGTTCATCATTTTCAATTTTAGGCTATCAAATGTGATAACTCCGTTGCAAGTCTATCGCAGAATAGCAACATTCCTTTTCTTTTAAAGTTACATGTAAATGCTTAGTTGTATACCCATAGTTTTGTCGTGAAGCTAGGGTCTCGTTTTTAACATGGAAGAACAAAATCACAAAAGTTTGTTTGTATACTAATTAAATAAAGAAGCTCGCACACGAAATGTTGTCAATAGTAACAGGTGGTCATTTCACGACAGCTGTGTGACATTTATAAGTCGAGTCCAGCTGCAAACAACATAGACCCTGATCAGGCATTACATAATGCACCAGCAGACCAAGGTCTATGTTACTTGTTCCACTGCTTACTTCCGACAAACTGCATAGAGCAGATTTGCCGGAGCATTATGTGATGGCAGATCAGGGTCTGTGCAGCTTGCAGTCGAACCTGATTTATACGAATATATATACTATAGACCTAATGTCTTTGTATAGAAATCAGGCTGTTGAAATATGTGATAGAAAGTGAGAGAAAATGAATCTTCATTTTTATGAAAGTGGGTTACACTAGCCCAGTTTTCGAACTATGGTATATTTTTCTTGGCTATGTATGGTTGTATTCTATTTTATCTAAATTCGTCAGCTTGTTCATATTGGGAAGGAATCTTTCTTTTGTTTTTACAGTTATTATTGGAGTATGACTTTTGTATGATAGGTTTTGTATATCTTGTATGTATATATGGATGCGAATAGCACAAGCCTCACTTTTATTGAGAATTCTGGCAGCGCCAGTATAGGGGATTAATTTATAATTTCAACTTCCTCAAATTTAATACCTGTAACATTTGCTTTTCAGGGATCTATTATTCTTCAGTCGATAGAAACAAGACTTGAACGCGACCAGATGTCCACTGTTTATAACGTGCAGATGGACAATCCTGCGTACAAGGGCAGTAACTCGTTAGAGGCGGAAGGCGACAGAAGTATATTTCAAGATTATGACAAATGGAGATATATAGATGATTCTAGAAGTGTGTCATCAATGTAAACACTGTTTATTACGAGTAGTAAATGGGAAAGAAATGTAGGAGGCTATTAGGTGCTATAAATAATGTATATGTAATGCAAGAGGAAGGTACCGTTTGATGTTAACATTCTGTAGAATGCTATTAGTTCAGTTCGTGTATGTAACAGAAAGCAACAGAAAAGTAATATCTGTCTATGTATGTATCTATGTATATGTAATGTATGAATCGCTACAGCATCTAGGTAAGATGCCCGATATTAATATATTGTTCTGTGCATATGGATTATTTATACAAATTATGTGGATTTTTTAAAAACCAATTGTAAATAATTTTGGGATTTGTAAATTACCAATTTTCTCACTAAAATCATTTAAAATCAGCAGGTTTTGCAGGGATCCGTTTAATGAAATGGTCGTTGTTGTTTGATCAGAAAACACTGTTCTTTTAAGCGAATAATCTGCAATTGGTACAGTACTGGCTAAATACAGCTGTGCCCAATTTTTTATTGCAGAAATTGTCTACCTTTCCCATTAACAATACATAATATATTTATTTAATGTAGATAAACGAAGAGATATAGTCATTTGCATGGTAGACAAATTAATATGTACATAGTATTCGTTTACCTTTCTTTTTGTTGTACACCCATCTACTGATTTTAAAAATGAAAAACATCAAGAATATATTATAAAAATACGCAAAACTTAGTCACTTCAATCATCACTTTATAATTCCTAACCTGATTGTTGTCAGGTGACCCCTAACACTGTCATCTTATTTGCTGTTCAAACTAAATGGAAACTATTGATGTGAACAACCAGACAGACTGATCACTGCCTTTTTCTGGTTTCTAGAACAGTCCATTTTCAGTACAAACTGTGTCATCTGCACCCTATTTCTGCAATGATTACTTTCAGTATTTCTAAAAGAAACTGAACAAACACAAAGGTGTAACTCTTGTATACATGTGTTCAGAGGTATGTAAATTTTAATTTGCAGAATTATTTATAACTTCTCAAAGATGGTGTAGTACATCACATTTATTTTCTGAAATAATACGCAAATAATCTTTTGCTGACGCAGGTATGGAAATCTAAGCACTAAATAAACTCCACATGTTTTTGAAATGCCAGCGGATTAACGGTGTTATGGATCATTTGGCAAGAGTTAGGCTAGAATAGGTTAGAAACTATAAATTGATGAATACCCCCCCTTTTGTGCATTTTTATATATTCTTGATTCTTTTGTTTATAAAATCAGTGAGGGAGGGATACAAAGACATGGGAGGGTAAGTAGATACAATAGAGAACTCTTAATGATATAAGCTGTTTAACTGTACTGATTAAAAAAAATTTGTGGAGTAGATAATTATGCTATATACATGGTATGCCGTATAAACTCACCTAAAGGTCTAGTCCAACTGCATAAAAACAGAGCATAATCTACAGTTGCATAATGAGCCAGCATATCAGGGTATGTGTTGTTTGTTCTGCTCAAGGAACTGCATAGACCAGATCCAGATCTCCCAACGCATAATGCTGTAGGATACGATTTGTATGAGAGTATATACGGCACTGAGTTCTTTGAAAGTTTTTGGCACATTTTTGTGTATGAGGTTTAGAATTCTTACTCATGAAGTTATGCATCATAGATATACACGTAAGAGTGGTTCTGTTCTAATTTTTTTAAGTGTATATTTTGTGCTGGATTTCAATAAATGATGTGGATTTGTAATCTTGAACATAAATCGTAATAACATGTTACGTGACCTACATAACATATCTTAACATTTACTGTAGTAATTCTTTTGAGTATTTGGCAAATGGAAAATATTTAAGCTTTGTGTGTATTTTGTTCCATCATCTGGTATCAAAAGGATTGTCATTTCGTGTAAATGGTCCATCTGCCCAGGACAGTGCCTGAGTACCCTGAGGCTTATAGTTTTTAGAATAGGCAATTTGTCTGAGTACCCTGAGGCTTATAGTTTTTAGAATAGGCAATTTGTCTGAGTACCCTGAGGCTTATAGTTTTTAGAATAGGCAATTTGTCTGAGTACCCTGAGGCTTATAGTTTTTAGAATAGGCAGTTGTATCCCTGATTTGATGGAAAAATGAGGAAACATAAATCTATGTGATGTGAGATGTTGATATGTGTGATCCAAAAATTGATGATCAGCATTGGATTTATGTATTAGGCAGAAATAGATATAATGAAGAACCTTATTTATTTTTCTCTTATTTGTTAATACATTATCGTGTGATATATTCTAAATTGCCAAAATTACATTAACAGATGGGTATAGCAGGTTGAAATTTAAACCCCTGGATATTAAATTCATGTGGCATTATACATAAAAAGATAAGTATACTTTAGTGTCATACCAGTGTAGTGTTGACTGACCTAGAGGCTATTCAGTGTAGTACCAGTGCAGTGTTGGCTGACCTAGAGTCTTTTGAGTCTAATACCAGTGTAGTGTAGGCCAACCTGGAGTCAGCTGAGTGTAGGCTGACCTAGAGCAGTAGGGAGGGCGAATCCTACAACTTTTTCAATTAGAGATTTCGCTGAAAAATAAAGCTTCCTACGGAGATGAAAATACAAAGTCAGTAACGTCAAACCGAAGCCTCTAACCGACCCGAAACTTTTCTATTTGGGTTAGCTCATTTTTGTTACTTTATTTTTAATATTTGTGTTTTCGTTTTTTATGGCGTGTTTGTTTACCCGTCGGACACTCAGTTTTTGTCGTCGCCTTCCCTGCTGCTGGGTCTGTCAACCAAACATTTTATCGAGACCTATACGATATCGCGACCGAGGATCATGTAAATTTATCGTGATAAATCCGTGTGGGGTAGCTTGCGCTTTTGAGAAGAAATTTTTGAATTTAATAATATTCATATCCCCTGAACACCAGGTCTGATGAATGTTTCGCAGAGTATGTGTATCAAATCCATTAAACACAACTAAAATATTGCAGTTATCTCTGATCACTTTAGGTATTTGTGTTTATCGCTGAGTAACATAAATTACATCAGTATTTTTGTTTCTACCTCTGGAAAATATCCAGGCTGGATTTGATTGTTTGTCAGGCATCACATCGTCGTACACTACGAGATTATTAATACGTCCATCGAGATCGTCCACAGATAGATCTTCATCGATATCGGTGATAAAATTAACAATATCATTATCATCTTCATCTTCATCCAACGACTTCGCTTCTTCATTAAAATTTTTAAGCACATGGTAGCATCGCTGATCATCTACGGATGATGCCACTAAATACAACTTATCCCACTTTAACCATTTCATTATCAGATTAAGCAATAATTGCGTCTTACCAGACCCAGATGGACCTATTATAATTGCTCTGATAGAATTTGGTAACGCTGCATGATGCTTGATTGACTCTTGCTTTCGTGTCGCGGAGACATCAATGACATCCATGTTGTGCAAATATAATAAATAATATGAATTTATATTGTGTTCGATGCAGAGCATCCACCCCCACCAGTGGATTAACAATAATAATAACAAAAAATAAAAAGCGTACACTCATAGGCAAGTGTGTAAAATGTGGTACAAACAAATACAGATTTATTTCGTCTCGTACGAAGACAGGCGGTGATATCGCTGCTTCACGGGGAAAATTACAATGGACTCCATGGGCTAAATACCCAGGAGAAAAACATCTTCCTGGATATAATTATTGTGGTCCTGGAACCCGACTTGATATCCGACTTGACGAACGAGACCAACCAAGACCCAGAGAGTATCCAATAAATGCGACTGATCAAGCATGCCACATTCATGATGTCGCGTATAAAAATCCGAATTTAGAACAACGACATATTGCAGACGTGAAGTTGATTCACTTGTTATATTCCATAAAAAATTAATCTCTCAGAGATAAACTTGCTAGGTTCCTAGTAAAATTTGCGATGAAAGGTAAACTTGTGCTGGGAGGTGGGGTGTAATTAATCATAGATAACTGTATTATAATAGAATCGATTTATTATAGCCCAAGAGGATATTGGAGGGGTAGAGCAGCGATTAGTAAACTTGCTGATGCAGCAGGTGTCGCACGTTCTGTTGCTGAAAATTGGTTAGCACGACAGGCAATACGGCAAATTTATCTACCACCACCTAAAAAATTCAGTACGCACATTTTGATGTCAGTACTCCCAATGAAGTTCATCAAGCAGATATTTTGTTTTTACCACATGATACTATTAAAACATGTAGACGTCAATCGCGCACATACAAATACGCGTTAACTGTCGTTGACGTTGCAAGTAGATATAAAGAAGCAGAACCACTATCAACAAAAACAGCAACTGAAGTTGCATCTGCTTTTGAACGAATTTATCAACGTGGTGGTCTACGATATAATGTCAAAATCAGATGAGGACACACCGCAATTCATCTCGATCAGGCAATCGTTGAGCGATTTAATCGAACACTTGCTGAGCGATTGTTTGGATATCAATACGCAAAGGAAATATCCACTGACCTTAAGTCGGGGACAAAAGATCTCGTGAATGGGTTGCAAGACTACCAAGTGTGATAGCTGCGTTAAATAATGAAATTACTCGTGCAACTTCTATGAAACCCATCACCGCGATCACAAAAACATATACCAATACAACGACGTGACTCTTTCTCAAAACAACCAGCACTAGGTAATAATGTGACTGTAAGATATTTATCTGAACCTGGTGAACTTGAAGGTGGTAAAAAAAGAGCAACTGATCCTATTTGGAGTGTGACCACACATACAGTTTTCAGCGTGGTAAGATCCACGGGTAGACCTGCAATCTACATACTAGATTCAACTGCTCCTCAGCGTGGATTTGTACACGAACAAATTACAGGTGATTCTTGAAGATACACAATTACCACCGCCTTCATTTCTGTGAAAGCAGAACACTAGCACCCCTACGTTGATTACACTCAAGACAGGTCAGTATCACATTTTCGCGTGTGTGACCGAGATTACTATTAATTCTATCCACGGTGAGTGGCCTTGGATTATTATTCGAATACTGCCACAACATTATTGTATTACAGCTTGCACAATGATTGTTCTGACGCTGTTTCAGCATCATGATAAATCCAATATCAATATCAAATTCACGTTTATTTTTTTTTATCAGATCGCCGATAACCAACTAATTTTTTCTTTACCATATCATCGCAGTTGTTAGCGGTGGTTTCTTGAGTCATTGCGCAGTCTATGATAACCCTTCGTAGCTGAGACATTCTTCTAACTCGAAAATGCTAGATAAACTAAATTTGACCATTCGATCCGATCATCGACAATCCAGATATTTGTATCAGACATAGTTAATTCTTGTGATGAATGAATCGTTATAGCATATCCTAGAGTCCACGGAGACTTATCCATCGTTAATGCGCTCTCAACGGCATTCATAACAACAACAACAATATCATTAAGAACGAGTTTTTGTTTCTCATTCGTTCCTGGAATATCAACCATAATATTTTGTTTGCGTGTGTCTGCTGTGCGATAACACAATGGCACAAGTAGATCTGAAAACTTTTCTTTATGTAACAGAAATAATTGTTGCTGAAGTGCATCACGAATTATCTTCCTACTTGCAACTATCAAATCAGCAGGCTTCCATAAATTCCAAAAATCATTCATCGTAGTCTCTGGAATTACTTCACGCATTCTTTCACATTGAATCTTATCTGGCTGCAATCTGATCAATCTTTTAAATTCTTTCAGTGGTTCATCAATAGCTCTATGATCATCAGTTATCTCCTCGTAATAATCTACGAACTTTTTCAGCCATTCGTGTGGAGATGATCTAACAAAGGGCGATGGTTGACCATGATTACCACACATGATAATAGCAGTATCTCTCGTCAGTAACCAATCGAGAAATATTTTTAATACTTCCAACGATACCGTACATACTTCATCCCAGATAATAATCTTAGGAATATATTTCTCACCCATTCGTTGTGAAGTCCATTCATCTCCTTTCCATCGATAGAAACTATGATACGTACACGAATTAACTTCTCGTTTGCTCATTTCTCTGACGAGTCTGTGTGGGTGTCGAAACAACCATATCAGAAATCCGAAATAATTCAATCGCACGTGTTATTTTACCAGAACCTCCCGGTCCATTGAGGTAAACAGTCTTATGTCTGGCCACAGGATCATATACCGATGGAGCTGATGATAATTCAGATAAACGATTATTTTTACAATAATTATCCTCGGAAATATAATCGGCAGATTCAGAATAATTAAGACTCTCTTATCGTTTTATTCTCCATTCGCCCCAAGACGCGTCATTTCCAATTTTTAACTGTCTCAGTGATTCTGTGTATTTTGTATTGATATAAAATTAATCTGTTGCGACTCTAACCGCGGTATCAGAAAATCTATTTATCATTGATAATAAATTTTTCGAAACATACGCAAGCATCGAAGAGCTTAAATGAGTGAACTGTGGTGATTCACCTTCAGTATAGCTCACGATTGTACCTAATTTAGTTCCATCAAATAAATAAGCATTTTCTCGGCTTATAAAAATATTTCTTTCGGTTGAATCGGCAATTATAAAATCGAGTTCAGTATCATCGATGATTAGTCTACAACAATGTCGTTTGTGATCATATGATACTCCTTGCGTAAATTTACCAATTATTTTTTCTGCCGAGATCTTTTTCGAGTTTATTCTCAAAATCAGTCATATCAGGATTTTCATAATCAGAATATTTCTTTTGTTTTGGTAACCAAACTTGTTTCTGCAGACGATATGATATTATTGCTTCACTTACAACCAACGATATCAAAATTTCCGCATCAATCATATATCGCACTAAAACTTTTGGAACACAATTTTTTTCTTCTGAAAAATGTCTTCCAAACCAAACACAAACGATCGGATGGAGATTCCGTGCGAACTCAAATGACTCAATGCATGCAAGTCCGGTCAGGTCAAAATCTGGCAAGGGCCCATTTATCGCAACTCTGGTCATGTCGTGTGTTGGATGCCCAAATCGCTTGAAATACTCAGAACATTCTCCGTATCCAAGAAAACTTCCGAGATAATATGCAACCATATCAACCGATATAATGTCTTTATAATCGTATTTAGTATTCCATAATCCGCCATATCCGTATTCGATACAACTGCGTTGGATATGTTCATGAAATTCTGATCGTGTTGGTTTCCATGAATTTTTCTTCTCAGCAGCAACTGACGGAACGGTAAAACAATTACTGAGTAATCGTTCGATAACATCAGTATCGTTTGTGTATTTCAACGCAAGATTTTTCATTTCGTCGTGGAGAGATTCTGTTCGATAAATATCTCCATTAGGCCGTACAAACTGATCATAGTTCACAGATTCTGAACTCTGAAACAACCACACGGATACAGGGTCATTCTTACTGATATTTCTGATAAAATCAAACATATCACCATTATAGAATTTAACAGTTCGATTTTATAGAAATATTATTATATCCAAAGTCCACGCGTGTGCATTATGATCAATAATCTCTATCGATGCTCCATTTATTTTATATTTCTATTCGTATAAAATCTCTCCGGTTAATGTCTTCACTCTTACTGGGAATCTTTTTTTCTAGTTTAGCAACATCTTTGATAGACGCTGCAGTATCTTTAACTGTTTCTGCCCACTCATTTATTTTTTTAAGTCTTAGATCCTTTTAACCGTTTCCTCGTTTCGCGTTTGTGAAATGTTCTGTAACTCGCTCAGCAACACAATTCAGGCGAGAAATTTTCATCGGTAGAAGTTTATCGACGTTAGGTTTATCATTCAGTGGATATATCGCATAAACAACTGCTGTCACAGGATATGCTCATTCATAATAATTTCTATCAATCCCAGTCAGTATTCCTGGTTTCGAATTTTTATTTATCGTGACAATATTTCCAGTGTGGCCCACGCGATATGGATCACGTTTGTCACGGATAATCCATGTGTCGTCGTCTGTCGCAGCGGTATCTACCGCTACGATAATTTTGTTCTAAAAATATATTTTCGTGCAATGCCGAGATAATTAATAATTGTCACTGCTCGCTTATCATTCATTGTAGCATCGACAACACCATCGGTGTCGCGTACAATTCTGAATGTTGACCACACATGGGCTGCATCATCGTCGCGAAATTCTCTCTTGGCTTCCCTGATACGATTGATTAGAGTCTTATTTGTTAAATCAACCAAAGCTCGCCTTGGTAATTGAGGGGTTATTCTGTCGAGATCGAATCTGGCTTTAAATGGCTTAATCGCAGATAATCTCGTAAATTCCTCCATATCATAATATCGGTACGATGTCTGCAGTGAGGCGGTTTATATTGATGTCTAGCACTGGGTCCTCATGCCGCAGAAGTGTAGCGATGTCCCACCCAGTCACATTATCCTGACACCAGGTCGACCAGTCTTAACACTAACCTCTTAATGCTGAGCGTCAGGCGAGGCAGCTGTTAGTACCATTTTTATAAGTCTTTGGTATGACTCGGCCGGAGTTCGAACCAGCGACCTCCCGCATCCGAGGCGGATGCTTTAACCACTAGGCCACAGGAGCGGTCTATTGTTTGAGGTAATTGATGTGAATGAGAAATTCTTTGCGTGGTGATCAGGATGGCTTCAGTGTTATCTTCATTCATCTGCAGCTTGTTTCATGTCATCCATGACTTTACATCGGAAATGTACCTCCTTACACCTGTGATAGTAGCCTCAACTTCAGTCTGCAGCTAGATTTGTCTATTTGAGTGGTCATCAACATATAATTTGTAAGACACCGGATGTCGGTCTATGACACTTATGAGCGAATTCAATTCTTATATTTAAGCCTAAGTCTGAATTTCACCAACCAATCTTGAGTCTGTACTTAAGTTTAAGTCTTAACTCCAGTTATCTGATTGGCTGAAATTTAAGCCCGACTGCAACATAACCAATCAGATGCCTTAAATCTAGATGTATGGGTGAAAATGAGAACCAGGATTTTGTATTGTACTTTAAATTCTTTATGGTCACACATTTGTAAACATCTGTATTCGTAATTTAATCACTAAAATTTGCGCATATTCTTCAGTGTCAAATAGAAAGGCAGCTGAACTTAAAAAGATGGGAATATAGACAAATATGTCTTTGGTGTGACATAATTTGTGTACTTTTCAGAGATATGTTTTTGAAAATTTTAATTAAGTTCTCAGTACAAAGAATGCTATATATGCATGTAGAGGCTATATACTAACTCCACTGGGATATACACATTTTATTAACGGCGTAATGTGCTTACAGACAATTTGTGACGAGTTTATTGCAAATAACAGATACTTTGTCAGTTCTCAAGGTCTTTCGGTACACTTGTACGTATTTGCCTGTGCAGTGTTAATGATATGCCATGTCCATATGTAGTGCTAAGACACACGCGTACGTCAAAGACTGGTATACTAATAATATGCCATAGTAGAATGTAGTAATAGCACACACACGTATATGTAGTACTAACACACACGCGAACGATGATATGCCATGGCCATATGTAGTACTAACACACGCGTACGTCAAAGACTGGCATACTAATGATATGCCATAGTGGAATGTAGTACTAGCACACACGTATATGTAATACTAACATAAAACGCGTACAATGATATGCCATAGCCATATGTAACACTAATATGCGTACATGAAATACTGGCATAATGTACAGTGCTAACACGCGTACGTCAAAGATTGGTATACTAATAATGGTAACCGGACAATTCGGTGCCGGACAATTCGGCGCAGACAATTCGGCGCAGGGCAA
>JAECUM010010080.1:60000-75477 GCA_016617855.1 Megalonaias nervosa
TTCTTTAGAAGGCCCCACTCTAGTCAGTCTTCTAGCACGCCATGCTTCAATGGCTTTGTCTAGAACAAATTTAGTTTCCAAACATTTCCAAGCTTATTACTATGTTTCGCAAACTTACAGATACGATACATGCTTTCTGAGTGCAGTGGCAAAGGTCAGTCTAGTAAGGATTTCTGCTTACTCAGGTATATCTCTCTCTGTAGCCTTGACACACGAATTCAACCAATCAATATTAATATCAGTCCATTTGTTGGTCTCCAAAGCGGATGAGGAACACGGGTGATGAAGTCATTGTCTTATGAGAAAATACAAATAAAAACAAAAGTGTGGGGCCGAGTCTGAAAAGGATCGGGAACAATTCAACCATTAACTCCAAAATGGAAACTGTTCGAGTCAAAACCAATGATCACGGTTCTCATCGTTGAAACAAGCGACTAGAACAAAAATTTTACAAAGATCTCGCCGTTCATGATTGTGTAAGTACGCCAGGGCATGAGCGCCCGCACATAGGGGCAAGGGGAAAGCACTTAATAGCTGACTACTACGTGCTTGCCACCCCACCCTACCCCATCAAAATTAATAGAAACTGATTTAAGTCATATTTATATGACTTTAAATCAGTTTCTGTTAATCTTATTGTTATTTCATTTATCATTTTATTATCATCACGAGAGGTAGTGTAGGTGGGAATGTGTGAGTGTGTTCATTATTAGTGTTATTGTTAGTGTTACATGTCAGTGTATATTATATTACGTGTGTATTTGTCCTTCGTTCACACTCCCCTGTCTTACATGTTAAACTAAGTGTAGGGGAGTTCGTGACTATATAAACACACACACACACATATTTCACTAAATGCATCAATTCTAAGCTTAAGCTGACTTCACTTCTGTGTACTAAGACTTTTAATTTCCACATAATTAAGGTCACTGCACACAAGTTTGCCACAAGTCATGTTGTGTAAGCAGAAATAAAATAATCATAATCATAATTAGCTAATTTTCATGCATAACATCAATGTTAATTAATCGTTTTGTTGAGAATATCATACATGATGATATGAAAATAAGAAAAAATAACTGCACAGATTTTAATATTTGTTTTAAGGTGGCGATCCACAGTTTCATATTTTGCAATAAGGTTAGATTTTTAAAGAAAACTAATTTCTCAGGATTTCCTTACTGGTTGTACTGGCTATTTAAGAAAGACATTATCTGTGTTAGGTATCCTTGAAAGAACATTTAATTCCCTTTGTATTGATGTGTGATTGATGGGTGTAATATAATTTATATAATATACAGCTTGGCATTACTTCAGATGTACACCTATCAAAAGATTGCTAGCTCCCCTGGGTCATTTTCACTTACTGGGCTTCAGAAATAAATTGTAAAACAAAAGACTGAACAGTAACTATTTTCATATTTTATAAATTTGGTAATTCATTCATTGCGCTTTCAGAAGCTGGTATTGTATATCTCGAACAATTTGTCTTTCCTATTTTAATTACTGCTGAAGATAGTGTACTTCAGACAATTTGAGGCTTATGTTTTTAACACAAGGAAGCAGTGATTTTGATTAGCTTTGAGCTTAGATCATATACAATTTCCACATGTACAATATTCAAATAAATTTCAGCCATAGTACATGAAAGTAACATAGAGGTATGCCTATATGCCTACATTCTCTACATTGTGCATGTTGCAAATGTAAGCAACTTCAACTTACACCTGTCACTTTCTCAGATGTTCGTAATATCTGTAGAGCGCCACCAATGTAATCTACAGTAGATGAAGCCGGAATGGAACAAATGAGGCTCGGTGTGTTGCGCAACGTCATTTACAATTGACGTCATTAGTCTACCATAGTTACCGTTGTCATTTAAGTCCTAGGGCGTATGCTACGCATCTTAATACGTGCCTTTGCTGTTGAGACTTCGAATACGATTAGCTGTTACTGAACAAAATGGAAACAATTTACATCGCAAACATCAGGAAAGGCTGTGTGGAGGCGGTGGTGTAAGTAAAAATACCCTTTCATTAATAGAAGGGTAGAACGCAAAAGTTTATTCCAGTCCTTGGATTAATTATAGATACCCTGAGGGGATGTATCAGTAATGCAACCACCCATCTCTCTCTCTCTCTCTCTCTCTCTCTCTCTCTCTCTCTCTCTCTCTGTGCGATGATCACGCAGAAGGTAACACGTAATCGAACGTAGACGCGAGCTTCAGATGGTAAGAACAAGTTTCAGTAATCCCATACACACCTGATTTGATTAGTTCATTTAATATAGAAACACTCTTGATGTATGTGAAAAACCGTCATACTTAATATTCAACGTTGTTGTGATAACTCCGATTCTTATGAACCCTAAGATAAAGATATAAACTATTTACATTCCAACAGGAGCTGAAATTGTGTGAAGATAACTGTGTAACTAAATCTAATCATTTAGGAATTGAAATATCCAACAACAATAAAAGGAAAAACAACAAAATAATTTAATTCATACTTTTGAAAAGTATCAAAGAGGACGCGAGTAAAATATTACATGATACGCACATTCAATCTGCATGAAATATTTGTATGCTCTTACACACTTATAATTATATATAAATGATGTAAATGTCTGTGCAAAGTTTAAACAAAATGGAACTCGGTTCATGTTTTGCATGCTTCGAAGGAATATAAAATATTTGCATACCCCTCCCCCTCCCCGAAAAATATACAGAAAGGTCTGAACCCTCCTACTGATGATTTAAACTGAAAACGTAAAGGATATTTAAAAGCGGAATAAAACTATAAAAGTTAGTCTTTTCATTCACCAATCTATAATTTCTGGCCCGACATTCGCCATGGGTTATCTAACACTGTCATCGTGTTCACGTTCAAACCAAACGGGAGTTTCGTTGTGAACAAGGTCGCTATATTTGCGTGAGCAAGTCTATTTTTTCAGTCAATAGATGTCTGACTCACGGTACTAATTCAGTTCCCACAGTAAACCTATGCAAACACCATGATACTAAAAATTCAATAACTTTACATTTCTGAGTACTCATGATCAAACCTATATTTATCAGTATAGATGCATCCTGGATGACAGATTCTGCGTAGAGAAAAGGATATGAGCCGCGTCATTTTCTGGATTTACATGTTTGAAACATGTGCTTTTAATTTCGCACCAAAGAGTCAGGTGCTTATTTCAGTAATTAGTGTTCCAAACTCAAGACTGTTAAAGGACTGGAATTCCATCAATAAAACAATGTCTCTATATTCTTTCAGTTACAACTAGGATAAACTTTCAAAAGATTCATTTTACTAAAATCTAACTTGCATTATTAACCAATACTGGCCAGCCAAACCCATATGTACTCTATGTTATATTCACCCATTTCCAGATTGTCTCCCATTTTTCCGTGTAATTAGTACCGTGTGTTCTGTATTGTTGTTCGCCGTCTTCGATGAAGTTTGAATAATTCCTTAAATTTCCGTACCTTTGGTAATTATATCCCTTTAAAAACATGCATGTATGAGTAACATTCTTTTCAATTTTTTTAAATACAAATATTAAAACTAGATATTGTATAAGACAGAAATTTAAGTGAAACTGGACTGTTCTAGAAGCTGGAGAAGAGCAGCGAGCCTTCTGTCTGTTTGTTTACATCGATATATTCCGTTTGATTTGAGACGCGAACAAGATGACATTGTTTGTCCCCCTCCCCACCGGCGACAATCAGCTTGGAAATTATAAATTCACGAATGAAATGACTATCTTTTGTGTGTATTCTTATATCCTTGATGCCTTTCGTTTTAAAAACCACATGGGGCATACAGATTTGATAATTTGGGGTAGGGGGTACAGAAATATTTTCGTACGTAATCCAAATGCTTAGCATAGTCCATTTAGCACGAAACGCAGGTCATTCCAAGCTCAGTTTACTTCTTATTTGTGTTAGCGTAAGTGATAAGTATGAATGCATACAGGTACATGAAATTACATTACTATATATGCTATGGTGTCTGGGAACCTGAGCTACAAGAAATACAAAGTGTTTGGCATATTTAGCCAAAGCAATAATGATTGTCGTAAATATCTAACTACAGTATTCTCAGCACAAGATAGGCTATAGATGGCGACCAGGATAAGTGGGGGAGGAATAAACTAGGAAAATTCCCGGTAAGACAAACGGGGAGCTACTGGAAGCTTTCTCAAACATCCCCATTGGTCGAGCCAAGACTGGAACAGACGCTAACAGAGGTGACATAGAAATGATCGGTAAAGGAGGGTGCTTTAGACCACCAGATCCCAGCGAGAGAGAGAGAGAGAGAGAGAGAGAGAGAGAGAGAGAGAGAGAGAGAGAGAGAGCTTGATCTTTCCTCCGCATTGCGAAGATTACAATAAGTCATACAAATGCAACGAAAGAAATGGAACTATTAGCGGCTACTTGAGAGAAGAAACTGCGAAGTGTTAAACAAAGAATATAATTGTTAAAAAAGATCATGTGAACGATGCACATCCAGCACAGATGTAAGCGAGAACATTTCTGGCGTACAGGCAAATATGGACAGATGATTCCGTATTCTACGCCCTGAGAATGAAAAATGAGCTAGAAGACGGGAGTACACAAGCTTACACTGTATCATGAAGCATACATTTTAAATGAGTAATATTGGTATCGAACACATTGGATATCATGATGGTGCCCTGTCATACGTTTCTTTTGTACTTTTTCCACAGGGAATCAACAGTAGTGAGACACAGGAGATGAAAATTCATAATATGATCATCACTAATAAGAGCTAGCAAGTCTCCGGACATCATTCCCAGAAGAGTATTGACAAAATCAATTTCAGACAATGAATTTAAATACATGTAAACGTGTACTTCAAATCGATCAGTAATGTGGCACCAAAATTTTTCCCGGTTTGGTGTAAGGAAGCTACGTGTTCCTATGAAATGATCAGGAACAGAAGTACTCAAGGTATGACAGCGAGCACACACGGCATTATCCGCAGATGAAAGTAACTTGGACACAAAATATTGGCAACAACTTATGATTCAAGAGAAACTGGAAACTTCCTAGGAACTTCCCATAATACAGACGGGGTCAAACTGCCGTCAAGCAATGACTTCTGAAATCTATTGAGCGATACGTCTTGAGCTTCAAAGCAGTGCCGGATTAAGGCCTTCCATGGTTATGAGCACTGAAAATATTATGGTGCCCCCCAATGTGAAACTAAAGAAACAATATTAAAAGCTAAAAAGGTGGGAAATTACAGTGTTGCCATCATTCCAAATCAAAATACTCGTTACATGCAGATCGAAAAGTTCATATATAATTGATTCAGTTTTATCATCAACTATTAATTTGAATTTTTCAGGTGCCCCTGTTGGGCTGGTACCCTAAGCACGTGCTTAGTGTACTTAATGGGTACTCCGGCACTGCTTCAAATCAGTGTCATACGATGTACGGACTTGGTATTTAGCAATACGTTCCATTCAGGGTTTTTTTATACTTGGAATCAATCTTGAATTACAAACGATTCAATAAAGCTATATGAGTCAAAATTTTCAAGTGCTCTATAAATATCGGTAACAAAAATACCAGTTTGTTTCGTTTTGACACTTGGGTTATGATAGTTGTAGAGGTGGAGTAAAAATGATCTTTTTTGGTAAAATAGGTTGCAAGCAATCTGTAGTGTTGATTCAGGAAAAAGTAGCTTATACAAATTAATAGAGGCTTCAATGGGTATAACACTCAGTAAACTCAGTGCAATATCAGTTCGTGTGTACCAAGATAGTCCCTGCATGTGTTTTATACAAAAACGATGACCTCTCTCTAATGTAAGTATTTGCTGTGGGTTAGGGTTGCAGCAGGTTTCACAACCGTACATCGCACGGGATAATGCGATATTGTCATACAGAATATTTGCTGTACGTGGATTAAAGCCATACTCATTAACTCCAGTATCAATAAAGCCGATCAGGGAACTTACTAGCTTATCTTTAGCCTCTTTTATCCTAGTTTAAATTTTGCTATACTTAGATGCATTGATGCCTAAATGTCTAGATGATTCTGTTTCTAGTACAGCATCAGATCCCATGAACCAACGCCTGTGTCTTCTTTTGTAGTCGGATGAGCTTTCATTACAAACAATACTATTACTTTTTATTGGAATAGTATCTGAATCCCCACGTCACAGGGTACTGAAAACTTGTGGTCAGTAAGTGATCCATGCCTAGTTTTGAAAGACTCAGAAGAGTCATATCTTCTGCTACAGTTGGACAAGGATACGGATTGTCGAGGAATAATGCAAAATCAAAGTTGCAAGTTGTTAAAATGTCAAGCAATTCATTGATAAAGACAATGTAGAGCTCATAAGGACCCCTCTTTTACTAAATAACAAACTGGAACTTAGGTGGTTTCAGTTATGCTACTATCCCTCTGAAACAAATAGGAGATCACAGGAACGTGTTCCTTTTCGGCAACGAGTGATTGAGTTTTTCACCCTGATTGGAATAGAGAGAATATGTAGTAAAAAGAGGATCACTGTGATCAATATCTATTGAATGATCAATATGAGGATCAAAAGTGACCTCATGAAAAACTGACTAATAAATATGTCAACTAATGAAATAATTTACTGATCAACATCATACAAATCAGGGATTTCATTTTCATTCGATCAATCTGTTAATCCGAGCAAGGCTTGCCAGTTAGAAGTGGATTAACCACGACCTTAGCTCCAACTAGGTCCTTACCTAGTACAAAATGACTACTTTCAATAGGTAAATAAGCCACTGTTCCGACACCAAACCAAGTCTTATACCAAACTGACACCGTGGAGAGGAACATTAACAAAGCCACTCTCTACTCCCTGAATAAGAAGACTTTCAATAGAAGAAGACTACTTAGACAAAGGCTAAGTGCCTGATGGCAAAAGACTCCGAGAAGCTCATGTGTCCCTTAATATTTCAATAACGATACGCTTGGCAGAATCACCAATACGTGAAATAGAACCTTTCGACATGAATGGTTCATAATTATCCAAAATAAAACTGGATTGGAGTTTATTTTACATAACCATTGTATTGCTTTAAATACATGGCCGTGACCTTGACCTCACTGAAATAAGAGCATTTCGAATGGATAGCTTTGTCTTTATTCTGTGACTTTTTCCAAGCATTAGTATTGAAATGTATGTTTTGCCTTTTTTGGATGAAACCGGTTGTTTATTATTTTGTTTTATATAGGCCATTGCCTCTATACCACAAGACATTTGCTCATGGGTAAAACCCCACATGTCTATCTGCAGCCCACTTATTATAATCAGTGCAAATTGAAAGTGACTAAGTAAGAGCACAGAGTCATGAGGGACAGATGCTAGTGACCTAAATCTGTAACCAACAAAATGCCCCCTATGACACTACTCTGGTAAATGTTTTTGAAAGTGTTTTCTGTTTTACTAGAATTTTATTGTTTGTAAACCGACTATCACATGGTTCTTTATGTGTATCCGGAGTTGTCCGTGATTTTCCATTTCCACCAACACAGTCTAGAACGCAGCCATACTAACTATATTATCCTTGATACCCACGAGTACAGTTTACTAATCGTACTGAGACTATTTGTGCCGATGCGAGAAGTTCTGAAATGAATAAGTATTCCATAACCACCACCAGAGATACCGGTTACTATCAGCTATAGCCCGGACATTAATTCCTATTGGTGCACCTATACTGGATCATGTTGGCATGATACCAGCCTCACTAAGACCACTTGTTATTCCCGCAGCAAACCCACAAATAGCATCCAAGACCAGAGTCACGCGTTCATATTTCATGATCAACGCGTTTCCTTTGGTGATTTCTTTCGCAGCTCTATTTCCTCTTGAATTATTTTGTCAAGTTGGTAACATACAGGTCTGTCATAGTTCTTCTATTAGTAATGTAATTGTTCATTAATAGCACTTCAGCAGACCGACCTTGATAAATGCAACACGTACACGCACATCTTTCCATTTACCCCTTTTTACTGGCACAACTGCTATACATTCATAGAAAATATCTTCCTGCGGAATATTTGAATCTTCGGCAATTGTGCGCTCTGGGGACCGAGTACAGTTTTCATTCAGGATCATAAAAATCACACCACTAGACGATCTCTGGAATCTTTTGTTTTTATTTGCCAAATAACTGTTACTCGAGCAAGCGCGTCCTTGTTTAATAACAATCGACCAGGGTTTTCGTTTCCTGGCCGAGTCAATGTTGCTTTTGAACGGAGAATGTAACCGTGGTGAATACCACTTCATCGTTGTTAAACAATCCCTGCGTGATTTGGAATTTTGTGGTGCATTGAATGATCGAGTATTTTCACGTGTTAAAATGGATGGTTCCAGTGGTTGATTTCATACTGACCTTTAACAAGATCATATTTGAGCATATGCAAAGGTCTGGTAACACCGTTTGAAAGGAGATATTCATCGACCAGTGGAACGAGATCACTATTGATGCTGGCATTCTTTGTTAGGTCATCAATCATTTTTCACTATTGATGCTGGCATTCTTTGTTAGGTCATCAATCAATTTGTCTGTAAATTGCGCAATTTTATCACCGTGGTCAGAATCCATACGAATCGTTAAATCTAATCTTAAACACAAACACTTACGACGGTTAAGTATCCGTCCGGATAAATGTTGCGTCTTTCAAATTGAACTTCATCTTCGGCGACCAACAATATCGATATTGTATATATGAACGATTCTTGACCCGCAGTAGTATAATATTTTATCTTTAGTACTGCGGGTTAATGATGGCTCAACAGCATTGATATCATTTATTACTATTGTCATTGCACCCTACTTGCCAATAAAACGGGCAACGATAAATAATTATGATCCAGATTCCCAGATCTGTAAGATTTGAGGTTTAGGAATATCAAAACCATATCTGACAGTAATGAAAATAACATATAAGACCATGTTGGGCGCTTATTTGCCATGTCAGCTGTCCCAGAATGGTACCTATGGAATGTGCGAGAAAACGCACAGTTGACACGGTTCCCGACTGTATAAACGACAACAAGCGGTCTTCTCTGGTGAATGAAGAGGATAACACAGACGTCCGCAATGTTAATATTTATAATACATCTCTACCATCAGCAGCACCTACACCACGCCACCTATCGTCGTTGGAGTTGTTCTTGCGGGTTATTACGATAAACATCATAGTTGATCCAGCTGGTACTCATCACAGTATATACCGAGTTCAAGAATCGTCGTGGCAAGTTCAATGTTGACAAGAATTGATTCGATTTCCAGTACACCTATGGAATAACTTGCGCTGCAGAACAGTTCCATGATTCCGATGTTGACAAATCGAACTGTGGTATTGGCTGGATAATCATTACCGGCTACGTTGTCTTGTACAAGTTTTTCCCTCAATTTCCAAGAATGCCTCATGTGAAAGAAAAACCTAGCAGTGTCCTGCTCTTCTAATTCTATTTGTGGTTCAATAGGATCCCTAGCCGGGTATGAATAACATTTAATATCTCGTTTGCTTCGACCCACTAATACAGGCGCACCTGTATCAAATGCGAAATCTGATGTATTGGGCCAGGGTGAAACTAAATATACATCATTGACTTTATCTAATATCATTTACGCGACTGCTTTGCCGTTCTCAGCGCTAATCCGCTTTCCGTTGCCAGATTTTCAATCACCGAATCTGACAGTTCCTGTTAGGCGGCCTCGTTAATAATGTTACCAACTGCGACTGGCATTGTTCCTGTCGCTGGTAATGTAATCGATTTTGAAATTCCTGGAATCACTAAACGTTGTCGTCGATCTTGAATCCATTGAAGCGCTCGTAAACACAGAGTTTTCAACCGACCCCCAGCAACAAGTCGTATTTCAACTTGTTTAGCGACTGGTTCACACACCAGCACGCGATGTCAAGGCGGTGAACACCTTTGGTGCCTCTGCAAACAATTCACGAACAACAGTACCTAGGCCAGTTCCGTAATATGTCATATAAACGGGTTGTCTCGTGTTGGCAACAGACACTGGTATTACACGCCCACATACGACTGCCACTATATTAAATATCAGGTCGATCTCTAGTTTAAACTTGTGCACATCTGACCCAAAAGAGTAAAATGAATGTGTGTCAACCGATTATTATGACACGAAAGATGCAAAGGTGATGCGGGAGTAATTTATATTAAATCACCCTGTCGCACTGTTGGTGAAAACCCAAACAGTATATAACCCCGAACAGATACGCATGTCACTTTGGACCTACTGAAATAACTGCCACTGATAGCATTACAGGTTAAATTGATTTGAATTGTTGAGGTTATCTTGACATTGTCAGGCGAGATATGCTATCGAACGCGTACATTCTCAGATGATTCCTAAGTTAAATAATTGATCCATATGATCCGGATGTGTGTTCGAAAGTGCATAGAACTTTAATAAATCTGTATGACGCCTTCAAACGAAACAATCTTTTGTGTCAAGTATTTTACACTCCAATTATCTGGCATAATAATACCGCGATCAGATATCTCCATATGTTCTTTCAAAACACTATACGCATCTGTCTGTGAATTTCTCGCCGTTATCTACCATGGTAATTTTTTTTCATTACGAACTATTCTCTTCTACAAAATAGTCTCTTTCGGTATAAAATACTCTCTGCAACTGAACAGTATTCTGTGCAACAGAACTGTTTCTGTCGCGGCCCAACACTGTTGTAAGATAGTCGTAATCAGTAATATAGGACTGACTGATGACTATACAACGTAGATCATTACCAGAATAAACAATCTTTTCGACCATTATTGGTGTGATCATAGGCTTTTTGTTGGTTACTGATCTAGGTCAATAGCCCCTATTCCTTATGACACTGTTCTCTTGTTTGGTCACTTTCAGTTTGTTACTGATTATACTCAATTGGTGATGTAACTTGTTACCCATGATCAAAAGTCATGGGGTATAGAGGAAGTGGTCTACATGAAACAAATTTGAAAAAAAGAAACAAAATGAAAATCCCCCCCCCCCCCCGAATAAATCCATGGCGAAGCATATGTTTTGACACTACTCAACCTGTAGCAATCAGAAATGACGTATCATTTTTGTACAATAAGTGCACGTAGGAATGGATAAAGATTTCCGATTAGTTTTATCAAAAGTTTGATTTCTGAAAGTTGTGCCAGATTGAAATTTGGAAGTACAAACAAATTGAAGACTTATTTACAAGGGAAAGTTTCTGTGTCAATGAATAATCACCAGCGAGCAGCATCTTCCAAAGTTTCCACCTTTTTTTCATCAAGATAGGTCTTGACATTGCAACGTATGCAAGTCTTGAACTCCTGAAGTAATATGAGCTCAAAACCACCTAATAAGTAGTTCTTTTTCCCTTGCAAATTCGACATAGGTATGTCCAATTTTTTCTAGAATTCCTAAACCTCTGTTTATATTTCTCAGGTACCAACTGATAACCCTGCAAGATATATTCCTTAACTACATTATAATAAGTACTCTGTTGTACAAACAGTGAGATGTAGATATCACTAGCTCTGCAAACAAGTACACTTTATAATAACAAGTCCAATGCTCCCTTGGCCCTTTCAATTTTTAAGCAATTTTCTCAAGGTAAAGAAAGTATATATCAACTTCATTTTCCTAATAAAGTGGTACCAACCTAATATTTCTGATAACATCAACACCTCCACTTCTGTGTAAATTGTGGGAATATGCTCTGCCTGGCAGTTCTGATTCTTTTAATCTAAATTGGGTTTCCATTTCTTCTTCTTCTTCTTCTTCTTCTTCTCTCTCTCTCTCTCTCTCTCTCTCTCTCTCTCTCTCTCTCTCTCATTAGCGCATTAGATAAAAGAAGTCATTTGTTGTGTATACTTGTGTAATGAGATCCTCTAAGTTATAATGTGTCTTATCAAGTTAAACTTTACACTATAACGTTATCTCTCTCTCTCTCTCTCTCTCTCTCTCTCTGCATATGCATTTTCTCTTTACATTTCCATCATTCTATTGTTTCCAACTCCATCTTATTTTTAACTCTAATTTCTTTAATTGCCAATCAAAATCAGAATCAGAAGAAATAGACAGAACACAATCATCCAAAATTTCTTTTCCCACCTGATACTGAACCAAAATATTCTTTTAAATCTTGCTATGTTAAAGATGCTTTCGCTTTAGAGAGATCATAACGTCTGGCAACCTCAAGGAACTCTTCCTTTTGCATAGACTTTAAGCCTATATGTGTAGGAATGGCAACAAAATTTACAAGTTTAGATGACATTGTGAATGCTTGCTGGTTTCATTAAAGATTTCTCAAATATGTGAATTTTACATCTTTGCCAGGGACAATAAAAATTCCAAAATAAAATTCCTGCAAACTTGAAAAGAAATTTTTAATATTTCTGGAATGTTTTACAGAACTTCATATCCCTAAACGGCCCCTAATTTCTGTTACGATTGTATTGTCTTAGGTTATGTAACAGAAAGGAAGTGAAACCGAAAATTAGAGTACAATTCAACAAACAATTTAGTTCTCTTAAAGTTAAAATTTAAGAGGAACTTACAGTATTCTGAATTAAATTCCAAATTATCTTAAATATCATATCTAAATTTCAAACGTATATGTTCCGAATGAGTTCCAGTAGTCTTGAATATCTTGGTGTATCGCAATGATATAATCCAGAATATCTTTTAGTGAGTCCTCAGTAATTCCAGAATAGTGTTTTTATAGAAAGGGCAATAAGGAGTTTGTAATTCCAATGAATAATTTAAATAAATAATTCCTCTCAACTATGTTTGGCCACAACTCTACGCGGTTCCACAGGCTGATCATAAAAGCAGAAATGAGTAACTATTTATCAAATCAGATATATATATATATATATATATTTCCGGCAGAAATACCTTCTTACTCCTAAACAAAGTCAGGTCTTGAACTCAAAATTATGGTCTTAAATTAAGTAACAGGAAGAAGCATAAACAATACGTTTTGTAAAATTAAATTAAATCTCTAAGTTATAACATGAGAATTTAAGAGGACTTTACATTTTTTAAACAATTAAATCCAAAATAATCATTAATCGTTCTTCACTAGCACAATAAAAAGCGAATGCTCCGAAATAATTCCAGGTCCTTGCATATGCTGATTTGACAACAGCCTTGATACATCGCAATGGCAATGTCCAGAACTCCTTTAAACATTCACAATAGTCCCATAGTAGTATTTTCGTCCCAACAGTAATATAATAACTTTGTAAATCCAATGAACAATCCAAGCAAATGTTTCCCCTCAAATTATAGCTAAAAACAATATTAAACACATCTGCAGACTGATATTAAAACATGAACATAGAATGGATTATTTGTCCACCTCTATGTCCTTATATACACCCATGCGTATCTATCGCAATATTTTCCTACTTGGCCCATGCCACAAATGCTTCCTACGTGACATTTTTCACAATAACTCACTTCACAACAGAGCCCTCCTGACTCATCCAAAGGGAAATCACCCCAAACCTGTACATTAATGCGGTTAGCTTTAAAACGTGTAAACACCTACCTATAGATCATATAATCTATAGACATACACTAAAAGTCAAAGACACAACATAAATATACACAACACAAGTAAATATCTTGTTTACTTCACAGAATCATCCGAAAAATCAGGTCGCTAGAATCATCCCAAAAATCAAATAGGTATTTAATTCCACAACCCTCAATCACGGACACTAATTAAGCAAACAATATTGATACACATCACAAACTCAAGAAATAAGATAAATAGAACAGTGACAGAAGGTATGGCAAGTTTTCATCTCCATCATTTACACTCATAGTAATTTTGGATTATAAACATAATCTTTTAATTATAAATGTCAACCGTTATTTTCCATACTCATTCCAGTTCATTTTCATTCATTATCGCTTAATTTCGTTTCTCACGTTAATTCATTATTGGAATGTAGTATGACAGATGTTGCTACTTTTAGGAGACTGGATGCTTAATAAAGGTAATGAAACTATTATAGA
The DNA here is from genome assembly GCA_016617855.1 of Megalonaias nervosa. NCBI lineage: Eukaryota > Metazoa > Mollusca > Bivalvia > Unionida > Unionidae > Megalonaias > Megalonaias nervosa. The sequence continues at coordinate 74,074 of JAECUM010010080.1, forward strand.
AGTAGTAAGTGAGGTGCATTACTTACAGGGAAATACGTATTGGACTGCTTGTTACAACACAGAGTGAAAGAGATCAGTGGAAATATTAAAAAAGAGTATTAAATGCAAGCCTAAGTTTTGCCTTTTTGAAAAAGAAATGCATTAAAATTTTCAGTCATCTTAGGACCTTCGTTTAGTTTCTGGTTATTGGGTACACTGGAGTCATATTAGTGGCTTAGAAGAACTCCCACACAAAACATCAACCCCTAATAATGCCTGGGAAAGAAACGTCAAAAGTACGGAAAGAAACGAGATTTTCAAAATTCAAGGATCATTAAAACTGTTGGAAATAAATGCTGTATATTCAAAATAAAAGTCAGTTATTGTGTTTCAAATTAACGTCCGAGTGGGAAAAAAAATGCTGAATTATGGGTACGGAAACGCCTGAAAGAAACCGAAGCTGAAAATATGTCAGATAAATTTCATAAGGTAAAAGAATGTTGGCTTTTCCATGACTGGCTCCGAAGTTAATAGGAGTCATGTTGATCGAGTTATGCAAAGCCTTGTATTGTAATTAAGGTAACTATAGCAATGATCAGGATGAAACAACCCTTCTGCATCAAAATATATGGATATTTGCCAGATGACTTTCACATGGATATCGACTCTGTGTCTGTCTGTCTGTCTCTCTCTACGATGTTCACAAAAGAGGTAACTCGTAATCAAACATAGCAGCAAGAACATATATTAAGGAATAAATTTCAATAACTCCCAAAACATCGGATTTTATTTATTTTGTTTTAATACAGAAAAGCTTTCGAAAGTATATTAAAAACAGTCATGCTAAATACTAAACGTTGCTATGGTGACTCCGACTGATGTTAACTGTAAATCTAATCCTTTAACAAATGATATATCGAGACAAATCTTATTTCAAACCTTAATCACTTCATGTGAGTTCACAATTAATTGAAAATATTAAATTCCTCACCGGTCTCTATTTCTGTCTGTCTGTCTGTCTGTCTGTCTGTCTCTCTCTCTCTTCCATTTCCATCCCGAATCCACCAAAATCATCGTTTTCAAAGAACTTCGACACCTGCTTGACGAGATATAATCATTTAGGTGTAACATTTCTTTCCTTTTTTCTTTCCTAATATATTTAGACAGATAAAATAGGTATTCAAGCTTACTTAATTCATACTTATTTTGAATCTGTTTTGCCAGCAACTTGGATCACTTTATCATCCTATTACATCAAATTTTTACAGTCTGAGTTAGAATAAAATGCTTACCCGCAAACTGTAACAAAATTTACTTCGTTGTTGTGTGTTCAACGCCATTTTTCAGCACGTGATAGGCGCAACATGGCGAACAATATAAGTGGCGTAGGAAGAACCTGGCTAAATCCTGGTAAGAACCACATAC
>JAECUM010010081.1:0-52663 GCA_016617855.1 Megalonaias nervosa
CAGACACAAAGAAAATTAAGAAAAACATAAGAACAACTATTAAAATAACCGAATTTGTTCAGTTATCTACATCTACAATTATTAATATGTAAACATTTCTTGCCATGTGAACATTCATTCTTATCATCTGTCGGCATTACATAAGTGTCAATTATTATCATTTTATGTGCTTAGAAAACCGCCCAAATTAGTGTAGCGCATACTTAGTGCCAAAGGTTGTCAGCTTACAAAAATGTACGAAATTAATATTCGGTATCGGACCACTAATTAATTTACAGCCAGAGAACCAGAACTTTGAACGGGGGGGGGGGGGGGATAAAAATAAATAGAGTACTAAATATTATAAGACGTACCCATTAGCTTGTAAATGGATTAAATTGGTCCAATTATACATTTCATACACTTCAGTCTATATACTATAGGGTTTTTGGGGTTCTTTTTCTAAATGAATTTTATTGACAGAGATTAATACTACATGCATGTAATATATAAATCTTGTATATCGTTATCTTATACTATAGTTGACAAAAATATTTACTTGTATTTTAATATGATGTATTTAATTTCCCACTGACAAAACAGCAAACTTACTCTTAGTGCGAGGTTATGTTATTAGGTGTAGACCGGGAGTCCCTTATTTACCACCACGAGGCACAAGCAAATGCTGCGAAACACTTGTTTTTCAAAGCTGAAAAAAGTCTCTAACTCTAATCAGTTGAAGCAAGTCTGATTTGTATGATAATCAAATGTAGATATTATATTTTATATATTAAAATAAAAGTCCTGTGGCAAATGAATTTGTGGTCCGATCCCGATAAGTGAGCTCCTATCACCAGCACCATGCACGCGTCACAGCAAGTCTGTCGACCAAGTCAGTAAACTACCGGTTGCAATCGTCTGTCAGAGCTAAAACACAAAATGGGTAATGCTGTACTTTATTTACATTAAAATACAATACGACTGCAGCTTAATGCACACAATTCCGTAGTAAGTGTGGTCATGGTGATCGTGATCTGCAACGTGTTTTATCATTGATTATTCATCCTTTTATGCTTTTTTTATTTCAATACAAATGTTGTAATTTTACCACCAAATGTAACCGAACTTTACCATCATTTAAGAATTTGCTGTGAAATTTACATTTGTTCGTGGTGTACACAGGCCCGGTCCTAGGATGTGCGGGGCGAAAGGCAGCATGCCGGCCCCAAGGAAGCAAGCGATGAGCGCGGGGCCTCAAGCAAAAAAATTGCATTGCTCAGAAGCGCGGGACCCAAGGCGGTTGCCTCGTTCGCCTTGCCCTAGGGCCGGGCCTGGGTGTACAAATTTTCGTGGATTTCGCGATGGTTGGAACCATGAATTTTAAGATCCAAAATAAATGTGCTGCACCTTTAAAGAAAAGTTACTTCAGTAGTACCCAAGAATTAGTGCGACTACGAAAACGCATTATTTTGCCATGAAAATAACACCAAAATAAGTGACTCCATAGTGCGTGGGAAGATTACAGATAGAAGAACATGCTTTAAAACATGTACGAAACGTTGTAAAAGAAATCTTACGATTAAAAAATTGTAGTTCAATGCATTAAATAAATATTCACTTTCGATAAAGAATACATAAGATTCTAAAATCGACATTATGTAATTTATTAATTTTTAAAATGAACTTTCCCGTGTGTTCAATGTTTTTACCCATCAGGTAAGGTCACGAAATCTATGGTAACAGCTCAACAGTCATCTCAGATTTATTCAGTTCCTAATACTCTACATTCTGCAGAAGTGTCTTTTAAAATCTTTTTATAATTTAAAGTTAAGAATTCTGAAAAGGTCTGTTATTATTCCCACTTGGTGTGTTTACATCTGCCGCAATATCATCATCACAAGGAACATTTGCTCCTCCACTACAGTCACTTTCACGTATCTAAATTACGAACGCAGAAGCTTTAGGCAATTCCAAATCGCCATGTAAATGGTTAGTACAAGTGAGAAAAGAATAGTAACCTCTTGTCTTTTGCGTGTCTATGAGCCTACACAGTTTAAATATACGGCAAATATTATTAACTGGGTTTTCTTTGTGCGCTATTTTTCTTCTTGTCTGCTTTTTTTTTTTTAGCAAGGAATTTGATTTTCGCAGTCAATACAGAATTCGATCGCTGTAAAATGTGATGCATGTAATAATTATTTATCGATGTTCACGCTGAGCAGTTGACAAATCAAAATTTAACAATAGGCTCCACTGAAGTTGAACGATTTAGTATACCTTGAAATTATCGTATTTGATTTGCTGGGTATGAAATATGAAAAGATGATACTGGTCCAATCAGTATAGGTCTTTTGAGTGTAAAATTATCTATCAGAATTGACATTATGGGATGTCACACACAACGTCAAAAGTACATTATGAAAATCAGTTTTTGTTACATTATGCAACACGTATATACAACGAACAAACACGCACATAGATATTCATACACAACGCATTAAGCAATCGTCCACCTGCACTTACATGTATACACGTACCCATATATATACTTACACACAGTCAAACATGCATATATACATATATATGAACCCGCACACATATATGTGTATGCACATGCACATACAGACACGTAAAAATACATGTGTATACGTACATACAAGCACACACACATGTGTGTGTGTGTGTGTGTGTGTGTGTGTGCGCGCGCGCATCAACCTGGTAATGCAATTTGTATGTTGCTGGCAGTTATATAAACTTTTTCATAATTACGGTTTAACATTTTCTGGAGGAAAAAGGTTTACCAAACTTTATTACACTAGGATTAGCACAATAATAATGTGGTAAGAATTAAAATGTTCTCTTGAGAAAAAACTGACAGACCAACAAATAGTGTAAATCATCACCTATGTCATTCTAATCGTACATATTTTACCGGTCTTGATATGTTTTCCAAACGTCCTGCCTTAACCTGAAAGTTGTTTTTGATTGTTCTAAATTTTAGCAAAGGCAAATAAACATTTCTTTATAAAGACTTCAAGCTCTTCACAAAGTTTTAGTGTCGTTTGAATAATTGTCAAATCATATTGTTCGATGTAGTATCTTCCCTTGCAGTCTTTTCCTGTATAAAATATAACAACATTTAAAGATTTGCAATGCTTGCTTTCAGAGGTTGGGAGTTACGTTTTGATGCTTGGTAGAGCCGATCAATTCTTCAACTAAAATCAAAATGCTTCTGATATGTTTCCAATTATAAATAAAGCCGGAATGTATATCCCTCTACAAGATATTATACGGCGGTTTTATTGTTTTGGACATTGTGGAGCATTTTAGATTTAGTATTGACATCCAAATCCAATCATACCACTTTTAGTATAAATGTAATTGGTTTACTACGCTCAATCTAAGTTTTGTTATATATATATATATATATATATATATATATATATATATATATATATATATATATATATATATATATATATATATATATATATATATATATATATATATATATCTTAGGAATTTAAAGTGATATTTTTCAATTTGCTGCGTATTTTCTAACCTCCAAACTTCACATCCGTTTAGCGAAATAGGTAGAATTTTGTGATCAAATAATTGTGCAGTTTACAGGGACTGTAAATTGATGGGAACTGTGTAATTGAACAGTGTACATTTTACATGAACTATAAATCGTTTGTAATTGCGTGATCAAATAGTTGTACAGTTTACATGAACTGTAGATTGGTAGGAACTGTGTGATCGAACAGTTGTACAGTTTATATCAACTGTAAATCGAATGGAATGTGTATATTGTTTACTCTTCTATAGAGAAAATGCATTGCTTCTTTTTGCTTGTTTAGCTTTATGGTTTGCAGCCTTTAAAAAAATTTCGTCGTTTTCATATTAGATAACTAATAAGGAACGATAATAAAGTCTAAGATTTCGCTTTTGGGTCGATATCAATGTCTAATTATTTAATGTGTACAGAAGACCGAATAAATACAGTCGCCAAATACATGCAGATAATCACCAAATACATACAGATAATCACCAAATACATACAGATAATAACCAAATACATACAGATAATCACAAAATAAGCATCATATTGTAAAAAATAGTCACTTTATGTAAAATCAGTACCAAAGATACCTAAATCTAAGCCAAAAATTATCATAATCGGGGGATGTGGGTGGGGTGTGCAGGACGCAGACTGTAAAAGTAGATAGGGAATACATTCGAGGGTACTGACCGGAAAGTAGTAATAGTGATCTCAAACAAACGAATGCCAGTGCAAGCATGATGGCGACCAAGATGTGCTATTCATCTATTTGTAATTCAGATGACTTCGAAACATTTGCAAAAGTGGATGCTTGATATCCGAAAGAAAAAATGAACCTCAAAAACAAAGAAATCCTGAATTCACCTGGTATCATCATTTTAAAACGAATTCACTGTCAAATAACCAGATTGAACAAAAACAATACATTTTGATTTGAATCTTTATCATTTCTTTCAGAGAATCGGTCCTGCAAAAGTTTTTTTTTAAAAAAAAACCCAAAAGAACAAATATTACATATTGGCTTTCAGAAGTTTGGGAATTAGTTAAAACTGACATTTTTATCTTAATCTATAATACATAACGTTATGTTATCAGCTTGTTTATAATTTGTCGAGCGCCAAATCTCATCCTTTAGCTCATGCCAAAGAAGTTATATTGCCAAGAGGTGTTAATCTCCTGCCTTGAATCATAACTCAATATTTAAGGCAAATGGCAGCCAGTAAAATTAAAACCGCCAAGAAATGTGCAAAAATCATCATTTCATTATCAAGCATTGCTTTCCTATCGGAGCTACAGACCTTCAGGCAGCCATTCGGATCTTCAACTTAAGTAATCCTCCATTCGATGTCAAGATTAATTGACTTGGCACAACTTAGATGTCAAGTTTCTTAACTGAGTCTGTGAAATCACGTGCAATAAAGATCCCTTGATGAGAAAGTTGCACAATACTAAGAGTATAACACAAAGTAGCAATCAACAGGCCTAGAAGCTATTGGTATACTCTCTTGCTAATATATCTTGTTAACTATGACTCTGATAAATGAGCCAATCAAAATGAGATCCTTTAGCCTTTATGTAGAAATTGACACTTGGGCGTCTTTGTGGAAAAAAGCACTGTTGGCTAAATGTCTGGACTCATTCTTTACTGTCGTCATTAATCCTGGAATTTGTCGGAGAAAAGACCACTTATCAATGATGCTGTTTTATTTGCAGTTAAACATTGTACGTCGATGTGTTAAAAGGACAATTTACTATTTACGTCCTAAAGAGAATAACATCTGATTTACATCGTGCCAGCAAACTCGTCATGTACAGTACAAGCTATTTATATATAGTCATCACCTTTTTATTGCCAATAAGTGTACGCAATTTAAGCACATGCAAATTACCAGGTCTTTTTTTACAAACAAGAACTAAATATTGACTTTTTCAATGCGACTTGGGTCGCTTTATGTATGTATGTATGTATGTAGGTAGGTAGGTAGGTAGGTAGGTAGGTAGGTAGGTAAGACTCAACGGCACATCAGCACAATTCTAATTATATATGTTGGGCAATTTCTAGAGAAAAACTGTTTACCAAAACTTTATTACATTAGAATTAGCACAATAATAATATGCTCAGAATTTACTTCTGTCTCTTGAGAAAAAAAATAGACAGATCAGCAGATGTGAAATTCATCACCTGTGTCATCCTTACCTCACAAAGCTCAGTTTCTTTCTGGTCTTGATAAGTTTTCTCAACGTTCTGAATCGACAGGAAGTTTGTTGTTCAATCGTTCTAAAGTTTAGCAAATGCAAATATAGATTTAGTTCTAAAGATCTTTTCAAAGGTTTAGTCTTGTCTTAATAATTGGTAAATCATATAGTTCGACGTAGCTTCTACTCTTGCGTCCTTTTCCTGTATATACAAGAAGAATATATTACACATGTGCAATGCTTGCTTTCAGAGGTTGGGAGTTAACGTTTTGATGCTAGGTAGAGCCGATCAGTTCTTCAACTAAAATCAAAATGTTTCTAATGTTTCCAATTATAAATAAAGCCGGAATGTATATCCCTCTACAAGATAGTATACGGCGGTTTTATTGTTTTGGATATTGTGGAGTATTTTAGATTTAGTATTGACATCCAAATCCACCACATTTAGTAAAAAATCTAATTTGGTTTCCTACCATGTTCTGAATACAGAAAAGTAATTGGTGTGCTCTTTCTAAACTTGGTGTTATATATCTTAGGAATTCAATGTGAATATTTCCCAATAGCTGCATAGGCTCGCTCTAACAAACATCACATTCGTACCGAGGAATTGTAAAATTGTGTGATCAATGTTCACTTTGCATGAGCCGTAAATCGATTGCAACTGTGTGATAGAACAGTTGCACAATTTATATGAACCGTAAATTGGAATGCGCATATTGCTTACTCGATTAGAGAGAAAATCCATGTCCTTTTGTTTGCTTATCCAACGTTGTGGCTAAAAGCTATTAAGAATCGCTGAATTTTACAAAATATAATAGCTAGGTATTTAAATTGCATTTCTACCCAGTTTAAATTTAAACTTACTGCAATTACGTGATTCAAAATTAAATATTTTGTTTTTTAATATAAGCTGATATTTAGTTTACAAATTATAGTTTACTCAAAGAAAACATCCATGTTTTACTGGCATGAGTCTTTCAGTTCTGAATATTTCGGTGTCATCTGCATATAGTAAAATCAACAGTTTTGAATATTACGGTGTCATCTGCATATAGTAAAATCAACAGTTTTCTTAGTCTTAATCAGTCTGAGTAGATGAGAGGTACAAACTCTGGTGTACATGTAATTTTGAAATTAAATCGATAGATGGATGTCTGGACATACGGTTGCTTGAACACTGGTTGATCGAACGCGATGAGCGGATGTTTCAGCAAGAAGTTTCCTATATACGAGGAGTCGCATTTATTATTTACTTGGTTTTGACGGAGAAAATCTGGTGACACAATTCATGGAAAGCATTATTACAACGCAAAAATAATTTACACGTTTTACACAATATAAATAATAGAACACAACAACATTGTGATAAAGTAAACAGTTTTTCGAGAGGTGCTAAAAGTGTTCAACAAGCTTAACATGAAAACAGCACTCTTTGCACAAAACGATGAAATGTATTTGTTAACAAGTTGGAATAAGTTAAAAATATGGTCAAAACTAGTTGTGTTACAAATTAACATTCAAAAGAATAAAAATGTTGAGTTTTCGATTTCAAACATCGAAACAGATATCATATAATATTCATAAAAGATGCAGATTTACAAGCTGCATCCAATTAGGATAATATGTAGCATCAACCCTAATAGGAAGATCATCAAATAATTGCAGCGCGAGGACGGATTAAATTATATACTTGATTTAAATAAATATGCAGATTTGTGTTCGGTTATGTGATCAGTACAATTCAAAGATCTCTACCTTTACGAAACCAGTCTAGATTAAGTCTTTTAAAACAAATATAGAATTTGTAGAAACCAAATAGAATTTGTAGCAACCAAATAGAATTTCTTTTACTCCAAACTTTGTTTTGAAAAAGTATATGACGACTGAATATATGAAGCAGCTGTCTTTGAATGAGCAACAGGAATGACAAAATATCACATAATCCGGAAGTCACTGATTCGCTTGAAAGGGCAAATGAAATATAAACCGCTGAAGAAAGTTCCCGTTGTACGTTGAAATCATGCTGACTTGCTGTTAAGGTCTAAGGAGAGTTTAGCGAGCATAAAGTACTTATCAAATGTTTTCTGGACAGTTTTACATAGATATCATGACAGACAGCGTTGCATCAGCGAAACAGTTGAGATCTTCCTCCAGTAGATCCACTAAAGGTGATCTTTGAAGTGAAAGAAAAAAAAAAACAATATTTACGACATATTTGTTGCGATTAAGGAAGTTGAACTGCTTAATCCCACATGAATCAATTGTAAGAAAAAATTCAACGAAACAAACAGGACTTTTTTTTATAAAAAAAAACTGCTGACTTCTGAAAAATTTTGACACAAGTTAGCTAGAAAAAGATTTCCCGAGTGAAATGTGTATGTAAGTCAAATGGATATCATTGCTGACAGGCAAGTATATAAAAATGCAAGAATGAATCAAATGTATTTTGACAGTTATGTCATCTCAAAATGTGGTTGAGCTAAGTGGGAACAATCGTTAAAGAGAAGGCGATATACACGACGATTCAAGAAAAATCATGAAATAGAGAAAGCTTCAACCTGCGCAAACAAATGAACATCTCCAGTCAAGAGGTTTAAAAAAAAAAAAAAAACCTCTGAAGACTTGAAGGTGAAAGTATTTCACTCAAAATGAAACCAGAAAATGTTGCGCTAACGGAGAGAAACACTAGTAATCATCACACATCAATAGCCATGATTCCAGATGAAGCGAGCAAGGTTAAAAAAAATAAAGAAAAACCGCATAAAAGTATGGATGAGTACCTGCGGCTTTTGACAGCTGAGTCATTGGGAACTCCTAAATTCAAAATTGGCCAAAGAGTCAGAATTTCAAAACACAAATCAATATTTGCAAAAGGATACCTTTCTCACTTTACCGAGGAAATATTCAAATCATACGAGTAATTCTAGGTGCTCAGTTGTTAACAAATTGGATGATGTAATGGAAAATTATCCACTTCTTTAAAGAGAATAAATTTTATTTTTGGGTATTACAATTTTTAACATGAACAAAGCAAATATATTCACTTACATCAACGGCAAGAATCAAAGACGGGAAATTTAAAACTCTGATGGTTACTACATCCTTGAAATGCACACGCAAAAAGTCAAAGATAAAATGAGTGAAAATTGTAACATCGGAGAAAGTATTGACGTTGATTCTTTGAAACACAATTCAAACGTTAAAATCACTTCGAGTCACAAAATTACGTAGTTGGCATCAACAACTACAATGATAATTTTATATGATTTAAAATCATGAGTCTTATACTAGTATATACTGAATCCGTTATAATTTGAGGGTTTTCGAAACCATGAAATTTATACATTTTCCTCGATCAAATCAATCGCACAAAATACATTAATTCGTGTCTACTCACCCTGGTAAATATGTTTTCACGGTGACTTTTGTTTCATGCAATATTAAGGGATATTACATGCAATTACAGAGGGATGCAATTAAAACATTGAATATCAGCATCAGAGATAAAGATGGAAAAGTTAACAATTTTCATATATGCCTGTAAATTATGTTCCCATGCAAAGTAAAAAAGTATGTATATAATTTGTGGGAAAATATCACCTTAAGATCAGCGCCGTTTCTTACCGCTAAATATTTGTACAGTACTAGATTAACAAACAATGCGCACTAGATGAAACATAAACACCGACATAAGCTCAACAATAACCGTGTTACAATTTACAAGGTCCAGAGAAAATCGATGCGGCTAACAAAACTTATACAAAAGCGGAAATTAATATGCAAAGACGGCAAACTTTTGGTAATAACTTGAAATATATCAAAACATCTAGAGATCAGTTTAAATGTTATTGAACAGACTTCTCCTGAAAGAGCTGACAGAATCTCAGAACTGTAAAAATAGATTGATGCGAAGAAAATATTGTTTAGATGCACGGGAATTTTTCACTTGGAGATTTATGATTTAAGATAAATAACAGATGATTTACGAAACCAAAGACATTACCAGCAGCATATGGGGCAGGAGTAATAAGAAAGAAAGGAGGTTTCTGGCTCACAGACCCCCAAAAATGCTCCAAACAATACAAGTTCGACTTTCTGGATACCCATTCCAGTTAACATCTCAGGATAAGCCTAACAAACAAATTTTTGTAACCATACTTAACGACATGTATTTGTAAGGGTCTCTGATCCAGAAACAACCTGGTATTTGCCTACTACTGATACTTTATCGTTAGATACTATCGCCTGACAATTGTCAGATATTATTATTATTATTGTTAGATAAAATTTATACTTGTTGCCTGATAATAGGATTATTTATATTGTTAGATAAAATTTATATCACACATTTGTTTGTTTAGAAAAACTGTTGAAATTAATTACACTGGTAAACCAGTAATCATTATCTAATGTAATATATGATTTTAATCCCATATAATTTGCATCTACTTCAAATATAATGTTTATAGTCGTTTCTAAAATCTCCTTGATAAAATTTTTAGGAATAAACTTCATTCAGCACATCTTCAAAAATTCATCGGAAATTTTATTGTTTTTATTTAAATTAACAATTTCAACTATTACATCAACTTTTTCAAATTTTTTCAGTATTTCTTTGTTTAACTCTTTTACATAAATTATTTTGTTTTGTGCTTTTTTAGATTTACAACAAAAGAGTCATATCTCTGCTAGCTCAATGTACAGATAATCGGCATATTATTATTGTTAGATAAAATTCTATCTCTTGACAATCAACATATTTTTTCAAATAAGTTATTTTCATACCTACTAACTCTCATTGGGAGAATATCTGTTAACATACCGTCAATAATGCGAAACTCACGTATTTAATCGTCCATATCGTATTTAACTCCGCGCAGATAAGATCGTATTTGATCAAGTAATTTTTATACGTTACGCTTGTTGTTTTACAAGCATTGTTTTGGTCTCAAGTCGAGGCTCAAATTTTTTGCAAGAGAAACACCAGCGCCAGATTTTATCAACAAAAACGGGTTTAATGATGCTCCGCTTGAAATTATATCAGAGCCGGTCATTAGCAGTGGTAAATATGATATTTCCCGAAGTATTCTGCTATAGTATTTGTAACATTGTTTTACACACCAAAGGTTTTTATGATAAAACTTGTAATACTGCATTAGTACGTCAACATCTGATTTTGGAATGTTCTCTGACACATGATTGAAATCGATTATCTGTTGTTTTTTTTAATTATTATTATTATTTTTTTGCAATTTGTTTACACAATAGTAAAAGTTCTAGTACCAACAATTAAGTCAAGAAACTCACGAAACTTATCATTGTCAGGATCAGCCAGAAATTTTCTATACTTTTTGCAGACATCCGACGGAGTATCTTGGTATTGTTCATCAGTTAATATGTCATCTTCCTTAACCAGCTGTGGGAATCAAACACGTTTCCTACTTCACATTCATACAAATCTGTTTCATTTACCAAATTGCCGTATTCGATTTCTGTTTCATCGATAAACCCAATTAATAATGCGATTTCATTTAACCTAAAAGTTTTAAGAACATGATGTTGTCTGATAATTATGTATGCGACTACGAAAGTTTTTAGCATTACATGTCGGAGATAGACTTGTTTAAAAGGGAAAATACCAACATAGAAACCTATCATTGTCAATAATTTTTCATATGGTTGCGTGAATATTTTCTCAACTTCAGTGTAATAATTTCGTATTGACAATTGTCTAGAGCGTTGGAGCGATGGAAGTGGAACATCGTCTTCTTCACTAATATCGTAGTAAGAATCAATATTTTTTTCAACCTTGTTGATTCGATTTCTTTAAAAACTCGTCTCGCTCAGCATCATTATAATTATCAACTTCTGCGTTTTTGTCTTCGATAATCGCTAGAGATTTGTTAACAATAATCAGATCAAATTCAGGTTTTTCACTTGTCATTGGTAAAATTGCGTTTAGGTAAGCTTTGATCATTAACTCCGCATCTGTTGATATATTAACAATTTTTAGTAGGGTTTGTTTGTCGTGGTAATACATACCGACATGCTTAAAAATTTCTCGTTTTGAAAAACTATTGCTTAAATTTGTTTTTTGCTTAATTTTTTTCTTCTTCCGTTAGTTTCTTAAGAAAATAATGATTGTCGTTTATTCGTTTTTATTTTTCCTGCATTCATTCTCCATATGCTCTTGCTTTTATTAAATCTGATTTAATTATCAAATCTATATGTTCCTGGTCAAGCTCAAGCAATACTTTAAGCAGGAATAAAACTTTCTTTTGTTCTTCAAGGCATTCATCAGAATGACAGTATCTACTTATTGTGTCAAAGTTTTTTTATTGCGTCTTTTAGTTGCAGTCCTCGCATATGCATGACATGAGCAAAATTAACATCGCTTTTTGGCGCTGTAGGGTAGTTTATTAAACTAACGTGAGCATATCTTGTTTCTTATTCCTTCGATAGTGTTTGCCGCAAGTATTTTATGACTAATTCCTGCTGAACTAACATCAGCGTACGGATTAAAGATATTATCATAAAATTCTCTTGCAACGGTTATAAGTGCTGGGTCTGACATTATTCTACAATATTAGATTAAATTTGATCATCGAGTGTATAAATCTGAAACGCTGTCAGACCAGGAAACGGACTTTCTGCAGCGACAACATAAATTCGAAAATACAAGTATTTGTTAACAGTATTTGCAGTTGTAATTGTACTATACTGAGTTGTTGAAATATATGTGTCTTCTGTACTATACAACGTTGCCCAGTTAATATCATCGTTTGATCTTTCCAAGCGCCAATAATAAATTCGCCCAACACTAGATTTTACTCGACCTCGCAAATGAAACTGCCAAATAGATACCGCAACAGGACATTTGATTTAAATCCAAAAATTTGTGGTTTCTCCATTTGTTGTCCATTCCTGGCCGTCAACGACAGAATTGAAAAGGAAAGCATAATTTGGATTATTTCCGGCATTCTGTGTGGACACTGTTGCAACATACCCAACTCTGTTATCAGTTACCTTAAAAAGCGTTGGAATATATCCAACATTGTTTTTTGTTCTCGTTTCATACCACCGGCGCCGTTGGCGCTGGAAACAGAGTCGACGTAATCTTTATTTGTTAGGTCAAACGGATTAACTGGAGTATAATTTGTTGCTACTTTGTTAGCCCCCATATCTAGTGTTCCAGACAATGTATCGCCGTTTAGTTGGACGAAATTACTTTTGACAAATCTAACATTCGCCAGCCAATCATCGTTGACCAATGTTGTGTTGTCAAATTGTGTATTGTATATCAACTTACCGCCCATATTATTGATCCGCCATCTAGTTTCAAATATGAAGAAAGTTCCTCTTTTAACTGAGCATAACTTACTGCGTCTTTGTCATCAGCCGGTGGTGAATTTATTGAAAGTCCAGTTACTTTTGCATTGTTTGACAAAGTTAAATTTCTGGTCATTGTGTCACCGGTTTTCTATACCACGGCATCATATACAGATTTTACTTGATTGTAACTTGCTGCATGACTTGTATTTGGCAAAGCTAGTGGAAAATCTTGTTCTAGTCCAATAATCTTTTTACCAGACATATCAATGTTTCCAGTCACTATACCGCCTGTCTTATCAAGTTTGTTGCTATCTAGATATTTCAACTTCAGATAACTTAGTGATTGACTTTGAACCAATTTTCTGGCGGATATGCAGTTTCCAACCCGATAATCTTTAAATTTGACATATCAATGTTTCCAGTTGCTGTTCAGCCGCTTTTATCAAGCTTGTTATCGTCAACGGATCTGAGTTGAGCATAACTTACCGCTTATGTGTTATTCACATTTACTGGCGGATATAATGTTTCAAGATCGTTCACTCGTTGATTTGACATAGACAAATTTCCTGTCTATGTATCGCCGGATTTTTTAACAAACGCGGATAGATCAACTTAACCGTTTATTGTTACAGTTGTGTCAGCAGAAACCGATCCGGTTAGTATTGTTCCGAATTTTGTGGACAGGATCTGGCAAAACCAATCTTTTACTAAATCTTTTGCTCAACGACAACTTTAACTACGATCGGGTGTACATCTACATAATTAATCCACAACAGGACAAATATGAGCTATTAAGCGATTACAACATAAACTTCGCGATGAACTTGATGTTGGCGAAGACATATTTTTAATCAAACAACCGGAAGATCTGATTCCTGTAAATGAACTTGATTCGACAGAGTACAAAATAATTGTATTTGACGATATTCTGCTAAACAACGATGAGATGAACAAAATACGATCTTATTTTTCATTGTCACGTAATAAAAAGTGTAATTCGGTTTATCTTGCGCAGGTTTTTATAACGTGGACAGGTTTATTCGGCGAAATACAGGATCTTTTATACTGTTTCCTGGATTAGACAATGTTGATGTGAGGAATATTGCAATCGAGCAATGCGGTGATGTAATCAAAGACAAGTTTATTGAGCTGTATCATCAAGCAACTAAGGACAAATATAACTTTTTCTTGTTTGATAAATTAGGGCGTGATCCAGCAAAGATGTTTCGTTGTTGCATTGACCGATTTCTTTGACGTTACAAATTTTGTCAAACGTAATCAATAACAATGGACAAACAAACAGCTGATTTGCTAAAGAAATATTCTGCGACGCAACCGGCTTTTAAGAAGAAAGTTCAAGAAGAACGTCAAGGACAACTTGCTGCATCATAAGAAAATGCCAAACCTTTTAAGCCAGTAACCGAGGCTGTACTTGGCAAACAACCAGATACTACACCACTATCCGCCGACGAACTAAAGAAAATACAAGAGAAAGGTTTGTTAGGTCTACTCGGAGAAAAACAGAAAGAAGAAGCAGAGGAAATTGCTAAACAAATTACTGAAAAATTCGAAGAACAATCTAAAAAACAGGAAATACTTGAATGCATTAACAAACAAGAGCATTTCAAAATCCCAGATGAAGGCGTTAGCGAATTTGTTGAGATAATTATGAAAAAGAAGAAAAAGGAAAACCTCGAGGATAAATCAAAAGTATCGGTAAGTCGAAAAGAATATGAGGATTTTATTAATTTTTATATTAGGGATATGGAACACGGTGACATCAATGATGTCAGAAAATGGACGGATGATTACTACAAAAAAAATTTAAAAAGTTTAGGAAGGTTAGCAGATTAGCAAAAAATGCAAATTTAATTTTGATATATGATGTCGAAGATCTGTACTTGCTGAAAAATTTTGCTGCAATGTGCAATGGAGTAATTGCTTCTGTTGTCTTAAAAACAGCGGATAGATATCGATATCGAAAAGAAGATTACGATCAAGGTTGGGATTTTTACAAGTTGTTGATGATTTATGAAAAAATGCGCAATGCAAACGAAGTTGATGAAAAATTTGGATTTGGCGTCAACAGCGGCAAAGCCGCAGTTCGAGTTTTTAAATCAACCGCAGAAATGGTTGACAGACTGATGTTACTGATATCATCAAAAGAAGCCGGTAACGTAAGTATGGAAATCGACAACAAAATAATTGATATACTAGATCATCTTCGATCAAACGGATTACTAACATCCTCCGATTATGAAAGTTTACACAACGATCTTGTTTAGTCGATATCACACAATTTTACTCTAGCGATAAAAAATAAAAATGATATCAACAACGTTATTACTTGATTCTTCACAAACGACAAACGACAGCGCAAACTTTTCTGTCAATTATAATCCGCCAATGCAATTTGACTCCGATCGACAAAACGAAATCGGATTAATTTCTTCTACAGCATGGCATTCAATAGCCAACGTAAAAACGGGCATCAACAATGATTTTACGTTTAATCCGGACCAGAAGCAGCTTATAACGTAACAGACCTTAATAAAACGATCAAGGAACTAATAACAAAAAAATGGAGGAGTCGCAGACAATTTTGAGTAGACTCCAAACTATAACACATTGCGTGCTGAAATTACGTTAAAAAACAAATATGTTAATCGATTTTTCACAAGCAACCAGTATTGCGTCGTTATTTGGCTTTAAAAATCAACAATATGGGTCAGTTGTACAACAAACTGTATCCTAGGATGGAAACGTCCCGGTTAACATAACACAAGTAAATAAGATTTTAATCATTTGCTCTATTCCAGCAGAATCTTATTCAGCTAAGGGCAGCCAAGGACAAACGATCTATAGCTGATCACTGATGCAAATTAATCCTCGTCAAATAATATATTATCCTGTTAACCTCGAAACACAGATAACAAGCATCGCAATGCAACTGACAGATCAGTCTGGGGGGCAGCTCGATCTTAACAATGAAATTGTTACCTATTACTTACACCTACGCACCGCGTAGGCGCAGCGTTCAATAAACACCGCGTAGGTTGGTTAGACAATTTTGTAAAATTATCCGATATAAAAACTGAAGCAAAAAACAATGTACCGAAGAAAAATTGTGGGTGGATTTTTTGGAAACATCTTTTCAAAGACCGTCGAGAATATACCAGGAATCGCGCATAAAGTATCACAATTACAATTGACGCATCAAAAGCTTTTGTGATAGGTGTTTCATCTGCAGCCGTCACCGCAGTCGGACAAATGATCGGTGATAAAACTGAAGGCGATCCAAAATGTGGATTGTTGCCGTCCGTGCAGGAAATATCACAAGTAATTTCAACTATAGCACCAATAAAGGACACGAAGCAAGCAATGATAGCTACAACAAAGAAATTGCTATCACCGCGCGGCGAAGAGGTAATACGCAAACTTGTAAAGAAAACAAGACCCAATCTTGGCATTGATTCTTTCTAGTCCAACTGATAGCGATTGTTTTAAAAAATCAAATAACTCCAACATTAATTTTGTGTGGCGATTACAAATAAAATGTCAGTTAAAAATTATCTTGATCTTACCGAAGAATTTGATACCGACGACGTCGCAACAGAATTTGAGTATGTCGATATCTCGACGAAAACAAACGAACCAAATAAGACCGGTTTCCGGACGTTTAATAGCAGAGACGAAGATGGGTTTCTATTACCGCATAAAGCGGTGTTAGAAGTGCGTGTTCAAATACTAACCGCAGTCGGTGGTGATATCGCAGCTGGTGCAAAAATTGCTCTTGTCAATAACGGTTGGAGCTTGTTTAGAAGCGCACGATACCAGTTGGCTAATCAAACCGTGAAAGATATTTCAATGCACTTGTCTGTAGCAAGCACAATTTAAAAATTGTCTCGTTCAGAGATGATCATTCGAGATCGGTGGCCACAAACATGATGTGGCTTAAAGATACTGCATTTGGAACTGCTGTTTCGAGTGAATTCCGTACTGGTGCTGGTGCAGCTGGTGAAAACTACAATAATCTGATCGCCGATCCCGCTGGTAATGCAGCTGGTGATATTGGAGACGCAATAATATTAGCTGTTAGAAACATACGACAACAACGCTAAAACGAAGGTTATGCCAAACGAAAAGCGTTGCCGCAGAATCTCGCCAAATAACAATGATGCTTCCGTTAAGCACACTATTTTGGTTTTGCCGTGATTACAGCAAAGTTTTTCGTGGACTAAAACATACACTTGTTCTTGATCGAGCAGAACAAAACTATTGTATAATGCATGCCGATGGAATAGATGAAGGACAGTTTTCAATTACCAGACTCGCGCTGTGGATGCCACGAGTTGTTCCTTCGATAAACAAGTCGATAGAATTTGAGTCAATGCTTACCACGTACAAAAAAAAAGATATATTTCCAGCAAAACAAAATATATCAAACAGCAATTCCTAACACAACTGATTAAACGTGGTGTATTACAACCGCGCCCAGCGAACAATTGCCAAGACATTTGTTTGTTGTGTTTCAACAACCACAACGGCGTAATGATCAAAAAAATGTCTAACAAACTGTTTTAATATTGTCTAGCAAACGGTTTAAATATTGTCTAGCAAACGGTTTGAATATTGTATGACAAACAAGTATAATGACAGCCAGATACACTACCAAAGAAAAATACCTGACTCAAGGTCAAGTTAAAAAAATATCAACAGCAGTTTTAAAATGCCGTTCTATTTCTTTAAAGATATCGCCAGGCGCTAGTGATAATAAAACAGCAATCAAACTAATGTTAACGCAACACAAAATCAATAAGCTTAATCGAGGTAAATCGTTTGTTTTTAACCTGTCTGTTGCGCAAATAACGGCGATGGCGAACGACCTTGTTGTCGGCGACCATGTTGCTGGTGGTTTTCTTGGACCAGCATTTGCAACGATAGCCAGAACTGTATTACCAAAACTAATACCTCTACTAGGGACACTAGGACTAGCAGCAGCATCAGGAGCAGTATCAGGAGCAACTAAAATAGCAGTGTCCGGAGACGGTGTCAAACAAACTGTATAGTCGAACTTGAATTCTTCAAACTGTACTTTTGTCTAACAATAAAAGATAAAATGCCAACCGCAAAACGGTCAACTAAAAGCAGACAACCACAAAAAAGAGAACGTCAACAAACGCAACGCGTTCGTCGAGGTCAACAACACAAATAATGAAACAAGGAGGAATTATTCCTTTCGCTCCACTTTTAGCAGGGCTAGCCGGCAGTCTCCTTCCAAACATGCTCGGAATTGGCCGTGGATTAATGTTGCCGAGAACCAGAGGCTAAAATCGTGGGTAACTTTGTTGCCATTAAGCAATTGTGATATACTTGATAAACTAAAATCGGTTACAAATTTTCACGGAGTATATTCCAAAGACGAACTTGATTCAGAAAATGTGGCGGATCGTGTGTAGTAAATATACAAGCCATTTTTATGACGGATCCTGACTGCGTAGCAGTTTACAAAGACAATTACATTGATTCTTTTGGACTTCATCCAAAGGACGCTATCAAGAAATATATCAGAAAAAAATACAAATAAATAAATTATTCCTCAAATCAACTACAGCCAGTTGGAACGTCTGCTTGTGGATGTTTGTCCGGCAGATGTCAAAGATTGTAATTTTTTAAAGTTTATTCTAAAGTTTGACAAATATCCAAGTGTAAACAGTGATAAGCTAGCGATAAATCGCTCGCGATAAATTTTGTGTGACAATCGAATATAAAAATGACAATATATTGTCTTAAGTGCAAAACTAAAATATCCAACACGGACGAGCGAACAGAAAATCAAAAAACAACAGAATGATGCTAAAAGTATCTGTGCTATTTGCGGCAGAAAGAAAAGTATGTTCCTCAAACAAGTAGCGGCGACGTCGTCAACGATTTCATCGTCGGGATCGGGAATATATATAGTTCCCCTGACAACGTCAGACGGAGTTATTATTGTCGATGATTAAAATATAAAACATTGAAAAGTGATGCATGTAATTGTAATTGTGACAAGGATCTTTATATCGAACAAGATAAAATTGTTACGTATTATAAATCCTGCAATCGCCGAGAAGTAATTGGCGCCGGCATTAACATCCACAAACCTATTGCTAAATTTCCAAAACCAAAAGGTGGTTGGACATTGCCTGGCCACAAATATACCTGGCCGTATATTCCGCTAGATAAACAATTTGATGAAAACGACAATCCACTACCTGGACAAGAGCCTCATAATCAAGTTGATGTGATAGCAATGCGTCACGACATCTGTTATCGAGACAACGACCAAGATGAAGCAGGTTGTGATAAAGCAATGCTAAACGAGCGTCATGACATGAAGCCGAAAGGTATTAGAGAACGTATTGACAGAAAGCTGGTACAAAGATTAATTGGAACAAAATATAAACTCGGTTTTGGAGAGTCTCGTCTCGGTTGAGACCCGCTTGGAAAGCCCCGTCTCGGTAGAGAACAGGAGCTTGCAATAAAGACGCTTGCAGCTGAATTACACTGGCCTAAAAAAAATGTTTCCGCGAGGTAAGGTTATTGCAAATGCCGTTGATAATATCTGGGCAATTGATCTAGTAGATACATCGAATCTTGCTCAGTTTAATGATAACAAGAAATATTTGTTTAACGTTATCGATGTTTTTAGCAAATAATCGTTTAGTATAACTGTTACAGATAAAACAGGAACATCAATAACTGATGCATTAAAACAAATTATCGTTAGCACGGAAAGAAAGCCAACTAAAATTTTGACTGATCACGGAGCAGCAGAGTTTTTTAATAAACAATTTGAAAGTTTTTGCAACAAAATAAACATAAAAAAAATATGTTACCGGAAACGAGGGAAAGAGCGTCATCGTAGAACGATTTAATCGTACACTAAACAAGCGGATATGCAAACATCTTTCAAAAAAAAACACAAACAGATATATTGATGATCATCCGCAGATTATATCCGACTATAACAACACGAAACATTAAAGTGTCAAAATGTCACCAAACGACGCAATTAAAAATCCGATTCTTGCAAACGAAAATATGTATCGTCGACCTAAATTTAAGATCGGCGACAAAGTCAGAATTTCTTTGACAAAAAAATATTTGAAAAAGGATTTACCCCAAATTGGACCTAAGATGTATTTGCCATTGATAAAGTTCTGGCGACGATTCCTGTAACGTACTCATTGAAAGATCTAGCAGGAGAACCAGTAATCGGCAGTTTTTACGAACAAGAATTACTGACAACTGAACAAGATAAATTTGTTATCGAACAAGTAATCAGAAAACGTGGTAATAAAAACCCTGTCAAGTGGGGCGGTTACAGCGATAAATTTAATAGCTGAATACCACCTAGCAGTATTGCGAAATAATGTTTATGTAAATTTCTTCACATTTTCGTAAGACCGATCTGTATCTTACAGAATTACACAACGATATTAAACGCTGTTTTCGATCTGGCGCTAGCGGCATCAGGTTGAAGATCTTGACGAATATAGAACTGAATTTGATACTTTTTTACGACCAGGTATTGTGGTGTTTATAAACGGCTTTACCAACTGCCAGAACAATTGAGTCTCCGCAACCGTAAAATATTGAATTTTAGAATTTTTTGCAATCTGATATTTTACATCATATCTACCATTTGTTAATCTATAGTATAATTTTTTATCGACAACTGTGTTAACATCTTCCTCATGTGCTACAACTTCGTCGTTGACGACTTCATCGTTGACGACTATGTCACTGACAACAACATCTTCGTATGATGTGTTGTAGATGTACTCATTTCTTTCAAGCAGATACGTATTGTTATTAAATTTATCTAATTTGTTTAAAATAATATTGGACAAAATAAGATACCATGAAAAAGCAATGATCATTAATCATGTTGAATTTGAGCACCTGATAAGAACATGTTTCTCAAATCCAGACAAAAAAAATATTTCCGTTAACTTAATATTCACCAATGGAAACAATGACAAAATTCTTCTTACAGCGGCAGAAAAAAATGAAACTGCGAGAAGGAGCGGTTATTGACGTGGTTTACGATAGGAGTTTAATAATGCTGTGGTGCCATAAGTGCATCACCAAAAGTGAACTAAACAGAATCCTACGAAAGAATTAATTATCATCGCATCGGAAAATGATACTAGTATCGTATTTCTTAGAAAATACTGATCTTGTGCCATCTGCAACTAGTTTAACTGAATTTGGGTGGATATTAAACTATCTTGCCGCAGCTGATAATGAAGAAAACTTCTTTTCTTCGCTTGTGTCGAGGTTAAACGAAACAACATGTTTCGTTGGACTCCAAAAATTAACACCGTTTTTGTTTTTACCTTTTCTAACATTTTCTTGTTGGGTAACCAGCTCAATAATCTCCATCCGATTGTCTGTTTTAATGTTGTTAATAGGGTTAATCACAATCCAAGGATAAATTCCCTGCGGAATTGGTCCGTTAAAAACTTCAAGCACAAATTTGTGTGGACTATAACCAATAAAATCTGTTTTGGTTCCTCGTATCCTTGTTAAAAGATATCCACTATTTTGCAAATTACCCAATACTTTTTAGTTTTCCGATTTCAAATTATTCCTTTGTCGGAGGCTTCGTAAAGATCAAATACTGGATGAGGTTGATATTCGTCTTGTAAATCAAGGTTTCCGATGTGATCATCATATATCGAGCCGTTAACTCGGTAAACTTGTTGTCCTTACGGAATGTCTCCACAAAACAGCGAGTAAATGAAATCTTTTCTTAGCATTGTATCTCCTTTCGATTTTACGCTATCTTATAATCCGCCGGAGTTCAATTACCAAACAGTTCTCCGCATTTGATGTGTATCACTGATCCTAACATCTTTCCCGTTACAAGTTGTATTTGGGATGTACGTAGTAATACTCTTGCTCGTTTGCACCTGCCATTAAATTTTGTGTCATTATTGTAATAAGCAATCTGTTTGTTTAATTAAACATCCGATCAAATGTAGTATATAATAAAATGCTGAAGTTACGCGATATCGTAAAAAAGACCCTTATAGGAGAACCAACAAAAATAGCTACCGTTTTTGCCGGATTTGACAATAGCTATCGATCTGATAAACAAATCGTTCTGGCAAATTTTGCCTCGACAAATTTGTTTCATTTGCTAGAACCAACTATAAAACGTGAGCTTGATTTGCACAAGAGTTTGAAGATCCAAGTGCAGTGCCACGTTATATTTTCAAAATTATATGCTTTTGTAGATGATGTTGACGGGGAAATTGCAGATCCTATTATTAGCACAGAATAAAAGCATGTTTTACCAGGAACTAATCTTTCCTTTCTAGTCGATAAAATACACCAGGAAATTTGTAAGAAAATAGAAGAATACGCTGAATCAGGTTCAGGTTGGAAGTTTGAGATGATTACTGAAATTTTGTTTCACACGATGAAATATAGCGTACTTCGAGGTAGTTCATATATTGATCTGCTGCAGAAAATAAAAAACAAAAAGTGCTGCATTAACGTAAAAAACTTTGATAACAAATGCTTCCAGTGGGCCATTCTTTCTGCAATGTTTCCAGCAGGAAAAAAAAACGCTGATCGTGTTGACAAGTATTTCAGTTATGTTTCAAAATTAAATTTTACTAATATCAACTTTCCCGTTGTAGAAAATCAAATACCAAAGTTTGAAAAGAAAATAATTTTTCTGTCAATGTATTTGGTCTTGACGAGCATGAAAACGTCTACCCGAGATATATTTCTGAAACAGCCTCACAATTAATAATAAACCTGCTGTTTTATAAAACTCATTACGTATGGATCAAAACCTTCAACGGACTTGTTGGAAGACAATACAGCAAACAAAAAATTAAGAAGTACTTCTGTTATCGCTGTTTCCACGGTTACTCTGGCGATGAAAAACTTCAAAAGCATCTACAGTATTGTTCGGAAGTACAACGAATAAAAATGTCACCCAAAAAAGAAAAAATTCTGCAGTTTGTCAACCACAAACATAAATTAAAAGTTCCTTTCGTTATCTACGCTGATTTTGAGTGTTTACTTCAGCCTGTATTTGGTGTAGAAAATAGTCCTAACGAGTCTAGCACAAGAAAAACTCTAAACCATATTCCATACGGAGTCGCGTACAAGGTAGTTTGTTGCGTTAATCCAAGTTGATCCAAACCAATTAAAATATATTTTGGTCCTAATCCAGCTGTTTGGCTTCTCAAGCAGTTGATTAGTGAAGTTGATGCTATTTCAAATCTTTTAATAAGAATCGTTCCAATGGTAAAATTAACGGTTCGGTAGGAAATTGATTTCTCGCAGGCAGAATTTGTCATATTTGTGAACAAGCTTTTGATACACATGCCGAGCCCGCGCGTGGTAACAAAAAAGTGCGTGATCGTTGTCATTTGACAGGACAATATCGTGGAGCGGCTCACGACAAGTGAATTCTAAGGTTTCATGCTCCAGATTTTATTCCAGATGTTCTTCACAATTTCCGAGGATATGACAGTCACACTATCGTAGAAGCTTTTGGTGATCCTGAAATAAAGTCTCGTTTGAAACTTGATAACGTGATCAAGTGTATTCCAAATAATTTTGAAAAGCATAGGTCAGTTACTTTAGGTGAGTTGCGTTTTATCGACAGCCTACAATTTATGGCAGCATCGTTAGACGAGCTGATAAAAGGCTGTAGCGAGTTTTATAACCTACAAAATTGTTTTGGTAATAAAGCAAGCTTGTTAACAAAAAAAGGAGTATTTCCATACGAGTATTTCGATGACTGGAGTAAATTTAATAAAACTTCTTTACCTGACAAAGATAAATTTTATTCTCAGCTAAAAAACGAAAATATTACCGATGACTAGTACAAATACACTCAAGATATTTGGAAAGAATTTGATTGCAAGACATTTGGCGATCATCATGATCTGTACTTGAAAACGGAAGTATTTGAGAGTTTTCTAAAAGTGAGCTATAACAATTACGGACTAGATCTTTGTTGGTATTACTCTGCTCCTGTGTTATCGTGGGATGTTTTGTTAAAGTTTATCAAGGTAGAGTTATAATTATTAACAGACGTTGACATGTTTAACCTTATTGAAAAAGGTATCCGTGGTGGTATTAGCGTTATAACAAAGAAATATTCGGAAGCAAATAACAAATACATGAAAGAGTACAATCCTGAACTTCCATCGAAGTATGTTATCTATCTTTACGAAAATAACCTTTATGGTTATGCAATGTCAGAACCAATGCCTTACGGTGGATTTCGTTGGATCTCTCCATAACAATTTTTACGTGAAACAGAAAAAAGATACCTGACATTGTTTCCCATTTTGTTGAAGTTGATCTCGATTATTCTACTTCGTTGCACTATTTACACGACGATCATCCGTTCTGTGCGGAGTCGATGATAATCGACTATACCTTTTTATCTCGGGAACAACAAGCAATGGCTTGTAATAAAAAATTCTATGGTAAGTAAGCTCGTTCTAAATTTACTTGACAAGCAAAATTATGTTTTGCATTGCAAGGTCCTTAAGCAAGCAGTAGATGCTGGTCTTGTGTTAAGAAAAGTTCGTCGTGTATTAAAATTCTATCAGTCGCCGTGGACGAGAGGTTATATAAACTCAAACACTGCCCGACGAGCAGTTACTGTTACCAACTTCGAGAAAAACGTTTTCAAGCTTATGAATAATTCTGTCTTTGGAAAAACGATGGAAAATATTAGAAAGCGAGTAAATATCGAACTCGTCAATGATATCAACAGCCGAAACAAACTTGTATTGGATGATGATTTTGTCAGTATGAAATATTTTAATGAAAACCTTGTCGCGATACAGCGAAGAAAAACAAATTTGAAGCTTAATAAGCCGATTTACGTTGGAGCTGCCGTGTTAGATTTGTCGAAGTGGCTCATGCATGATTTTAATAAAAAACAGTGGCAATCAAGTAAACTATTGTTTACCGATACTGACTTGTTTTTAAAACTGAAACCGACGATGTCTATCAGGATATCTTCGATAACAAACATCTGTTTGATCTTTCCGATTATCCTCGCGATAGAAAAGTTCATGATGATATAAACAAAAAGGTTATTGGTAAATTTAAAGACAAAATGAATTCGTTTATTATCAAATATTTTATTGGATTGCGTAGTAAAATGTACCGTATTGTTGGATAACAATAAGGTAGCCAAAAAAGCAAAATGAACACCGCGAGGTTACGTTAAAGAATTTACTGGGTTTGATGATTTTAAATATGCGCTTGATTGAAGTATTAGTCTTATAAGAGCAATGGCTATTCGAATAAATCATCATAAACTTGAAACAGGCGTTATTATCAAACGAGGATTGAGTAATTTTGATGACAAATGTTATTGTGAAAACGGAATAGACACGTTTGCACTTGGCCATTATAAAGTCGCGGGCGACACATCTGTACTTGACACTGACAAAGTCGTTGACGATAAATATATACTTGATATCTTTACCGACTAGGGTATGAAATTTCATCTAAAATATAAAAATAATGTTAAAAAAAATAGTAGTGACAAATAGCAGCAATATCAAGATTAAATATTTCATGATAGACGGTAAACAGTTGACAGATGAAATTAACAACGAAACATCAGGAATATGTTTCAGCGGACGTGACAAGCTAAAACTTTCACTTGTTAGATGTGGCAACAGCTAGTATTTCAATTATCTTGAGAAATTAAGCCAGGAATTGTCAGCAAGATTTGATAATTTGCATTATCCAATTATTCAACAAAAATATACTAAACTTACCATTGATCTTGATCGGTCAAAAGTATTTTCTATTGACAAAAAATATCCGCTTAATAAAATAGCAATGAAAGAATTGTTCGAATGTCGTCGTTGTGTAAGTGGAATAATAATGTTTTGTATCTATTGTCAAGATGATGAAATATTTCAGATATCCACAGTTGAAACGGTAACAGAAGGTGATGAAGTTGTGTAAAATTTATTCTAACGATAAAAACAATCCTATTATCAGGCAACAAGTATAAATTTTATCTAACAATAATAATAATACCTGATAATTGTCTGGTGATAATATCTAACGATAAAGTATCATCATCATCATCATCATCATCAATCCCTTAACCTAAGATGTCGTTGGGGCACCACAGTTGGCTTTACAACCAATTCTCTCCATCTTTCCCTGTTCTCTACTGCCCTTTGGGAATCTCCAAATCCCATGCCTATCCACTTCTTAATGTTGTCTTTCTACCTCTTTTTCTGTCTGCCTCTTCTTCTGCACCCTCGCACTGTGCCTTGCAAGATTGTTTTTACCAGTCCAGATGATCTTGAGACATGACCACACCACTTCAGTTTGCACTTTTTTACAGTGGTCAAAAGGTCTTCATAGGATCCGATGGCTCGTTGGATCATGTTGTGGACTTCTTTGTTGGTTACATGGTCAATGTATGAGATGCCCAAGATCTTGCGGTAGCATCTCATTTCGAAGTTTTGAGTCCTTCTTTGTGGATCTGATGTGAGCGTCCATTTTTCACAAGCATACAGAAAGATGGATATGACAAGCGAGCGCACCAGCCTTATTTTGGAACCAAAAGCAGTGTTGGTATCTTTCCATATTGGTCTCAACCTTGTTATTGCTGCTGTTGTCTGGGCAATCCTGCAAAGTAGTTCTGGTTTGGAGCCCTCATCTGTGATAATTGATCCCAAATACTTGAAGCTTGTGACTGTTTCCAGCTTCTGTCCACTGACCTTTATTTCTGCACTGATGCCATTGGTGTTGTTTGTCATTAGTTTGGTTTTTTCGGTGCTAATCTCCATACAGTATGCTGTGGAGGTTGTGTCAAGGCGCTCAATCAAGTCAGCCAGTTCTTTTTCATCTCCAACTAAACCATCAGTCTCATCTGCGAAGCGAAGGTTGGTGATTGTTGTTCCTCCGATGCTGAAAGTGCCCTTGTGGTCATGCAAGGCATCCTCGATGATCTTTTCCAGGAAAATGTTGAAGAGTGTAGGTGACAGTATACATCCCTGTCTGACTCCAACTGTTGTTCGAAAACAATCTCCTCTGCTGCCATTGATGAGAACAGTACTGGTGGCTTTGTCATAGAGGTGCTCAACAACCTGCACCAGGTCTGAGCTGATGTTGTACTGCAACATAGTTGCCCATAAGGCTGCATACCATACCCTGTCAAAGACCTTTTTGAAATCTATAAAGACGTGGTATAGATTCTGCTGATGCTGAAGGTATTTCTGGCAAAGGAGTCTGAGATTGAAGATTTGTTCTGTGGTGCTCATTCCTGCTCGGACGCCTGCCTGCTCTTCAGCAATAATTTTCTCTGCTTGAGGCTATAGTCTGTTGAGAATTATCTTCAGCAAGACTTTGCTCAGGTGACTGATCAAACTGATGGTTCCGTAGCTTTGGCATAGCTGTAGGTTTCCTTTCTTGGGATGCAAGATGACCAAGGACTGAGTCCATGTGGTGGGCCAATCTCATGTCTGCCATATCTTGTTGCAAACAAGATATCGCAGACAAGATAAAGTATCAGTAGTAGGCAAATTCCAGGGTGTTTCTGGATCAGAGACCCTTACAATTATATGTCGTCAAGTATGGTTACCAAATTTTTATTTTAGGTATATCCTGAGAGGTTGACTAGGATGGGTATCCAGAAAGTCGAACTTTTATTTGTTTGGAGCTTTTTGGGGCGTCTCTGAGCCAAACAACTACTTTCTTTCCTATTACTGTAACCACCCAGAATAGATTCTTTGGAAAATGACATAGAAAAACTAAAATGATCTCTGTAAAACTATGGCAATTTGCAATCTCCACTTGAGCAATTAGTGAACGATTTGAATAATATAATCAAACATAACAATTAAAATATGAATTATTTTGGTATAAAACTTATAAATTATAAACATGTATAACATGATAACATCTAAATTGATATATTGTTAGAGTTGCTGAAAAATAAAGAGAAAATAATGATTTAACAGAGATAACGACAAAGATTGCAGACGTTAAAACAAGATGAATGTGAATGAAATAATAATTATATCTATTAAGACAACTTACTATTTTTCTAGTATAGATTTGAGTGATAAGATCAAAACTATTAAAGATGCAACATTCACCGAATTTTACAACAAGCTGAATGCAGAGGTTAAAAAAAATCTAGAACGGACACGAAGGCATATTTTGAGCGAGAGGCTGTGAATAATATCAGTTTGATGCTAGGTGTCAGTGGCAAAATATACAAAAGTCTGACAGGAATGAAAAAAGCTTCAACTGATTTGGAAAATGTGATTAAACATGTACTGGTACATTTAATGCTGAACTAGATATTAAGGTTGTTTGTTGTTTATGTTTGTTTTAACGGGGCTTTAAACACATTTAGGCTATATCATGCTGAGAAAAATGAAGGTAAGTGCCTTTCCCAAGGACACGCCGTTGCAGCTGACCCAAGCTAGCATGGGTTGGTATCGAACATGCGGCCCCTTGGATTATGAGTCCGACGCTAAACCAACTGAGCGACCGCAACTCTCATATATTCTATGGTACTGTGGCACTGACGTAGTTAAAATCGGAATAAACGAAATCACAGAGGCATTCAAAACTCGGTTGAACACGGAGATGGATGTAAATGATATTGGGTTGTCACACAGAAAAAGAACATTGAAAGAGAGACCGCTCCGGTGGCTTGGTGGTTAGAGCGTCCGCCTCGGATGCGGGAGGTCGTGGGTTTAATACCCGGCCGAGTCATACCAAAGACTTACAAAAATGGTACTAACAGCTGCCTCGCTTGGCGCACAGCATTAAGAGGTTAGGGTCAGGACTGGTCGGCCTGGTGTCAGGATAATGTGACTGGGTGGAACATCATGCTGCCATATATATGTATATGTATATATGTATATGCACATTCAATGGTAAGAGCAGCAGTGATGTTTGGAAGAGCAATAGCTGACTCTCTTGCATTTACAGTAAGTAGTTTTCTGGTTACGTTAGTTGATCCAGGTGGAGTTCGTAAGGAAAGAATTAGACAGACTAAAATAATAAAGAATATTATCCGAGAAAAACGTTATCATGTAATGAAAGAAGAGCAAAGACACTTGAATAAAGGATTCAAAGAACTTTTTTGAATGATTCATTACTTGAACAACCCAGACAATGCATTTTCCTTAATGCATCTATTTGTGATGATGATGACAGGAATGATTTTAAAGCTCTGGATAGTTGATAATCATAAAGGCGTACAAGACTTAAATTATCCATATCAACCCTCTGATAACCTAGTTACATACAAATACATTTGCGTTGTAGTTATGATGGGTATATGTGTTCATGTTGCTGGCAAGTTTCTAACGGTTCCTTTTTAAGAAAATACATACTAACGGGGCCGACGTACTGTAAATGCATAGCTTCTAACAAACCAGAGAAAATACTCCAGAGTTAAAACTTCAGTCCAAGATATCATTATATTATATGCAGCAGTAAACAGTTTGGGTATAATGCTTGTGAAAGATGTTATCATATCCTATGAAAGCGACGAATTATTCAAGTTTTATGACTACAACATTGTTAGGAATGCAAGATTTCTGCTTTTCTGTATCGGATAGAACAAAACAGGATTGAGCAAGGTATTAAGAGTAAAAATTTAGAAAGTTACGATCAGAATCTGCTAATACACAAAATACTAGTACTGTAGCTGGACAGATGCATGGTCATGCCGATACCAACAGCACATTGTTTTCTGTGCTCTTTCTCGGGATTTCAGATTTAACATTACACTTGCAAGGTTAGCTGAAGTGATTGAAGCAAGAAACCAAAATTATGAACTGTTAACATTTGCCTACAGTACAGTACGATTACCTCCGAATGATTTGCAAATCGGGAAATGACGACTATATACAAATGACATTGATTTCATCTACGATTGCGTGACCATGGAGAGAAGCATAGATCCAATACATCTGAAACTTATCTCACTCTTAATTCTCCCATGAAGAGTTTAACAGATGTTTTCATACTGTGAAGAAAGAGTGGAGAGGGTGGTCTGGAAAAGTTTTTAAAACTCAGTCATATATAAAACTCTTGGAGTCTTTTAGAACGTCTACCAAACATGTTTTATTTTCAAGATATGCAATTCAGTCTACAATCTGCAGAGGCCACTAGGTATTTCTTAGTGAAGAACAAAAGTACTCTGAAGTCAGCAACGTAAGTGTTGAAACATTTTGTACCGACAGTCATTGTATGCGGCTTTTTTTAACAGGTACATATGATAACAGATTATATTGTTGCGGTCTTTTAAAACTAGATAACGAGTAACAAGGTATCCAAATACAGCTAGAAGAAACAAATGTCGATGCTTACAAAATGCGTATTTACTTTATATGTATCATGCTTCGGGTAACATTGAAACCAATTAGCTCTAATCAAGTCTCTTTTAGCTGTGTATAAATGCATTTAAACTAGTCCCATAATATGATAATTTGTGGAGTGACTAATTATCGGAAACAGGGCCAACAGTGCCGGTTTAAGGCCTTCCAGGGCCCTAAGCAATGAAAATAGTATGGTGCCCCACCCCCTTCCTACACAATGTTAAACTAAAAAAAAAACAATATTAACAGCCAAAGAGGATGGTAAAAACCAGTGTTTCCATCAGTCCAAATCAGAATACTCGTACACGCAGATCGAAATTGCCATCTACAATTCATTTAATTTTTATCATCAACAATTAATTTTAATTTTTTCTGGTGCCCCTGTTGGGCTGGTGCCCGAAGCACGTGTTTAGTGTACTTAATGGGTAATCCGGCACTGGTCAGAAAACACTGCATTAAATCTGAAACAAACTGAATACATAACATTTTTGAATTAAATCGTTAGCACACGCCCAGCATTCTAGAATTTTGTAGAACACAACATACAATAGAAAATAGTTATTAAAAGCAAAAACAACAACAACAAAGTGATCGTGATAGATCCGAAGGGTTAAATTAGATAAGTGGGTAGAATTACAAGTGGATATGAAAGAAAGGAATATAGTTTAAGTCTAATTGATGACAGTTACCAAGTCAAACTGAAAGCTTCTAATATAACCAAACAACATTTTCGTGGCAGACATTTTAAAATATCAGTACGGGTGGTCAGAGAAAATGTACGTTTTGCGGTAGTCTTCAGAAGCTAGAATAAAAAAGCGATGGAAGCCAGCCATCTTCACTGAAAATAATCTGACGTTCAACAAGAGATCAAAGATACTTTGAAACAAAACAAAAGAAAAAATCTTTTAATAATACTCGAGTTTTCTTTTGCTACACGGTCATGAAGTGTTCGTATGGTAATGTGTTTACGTCGTGAACAAAGAAAAAATATCATACATAGAAAATACTACTGAAGTTATCAGTCTCGTGACTGTACTACCTGCGTAAATCCATTTCCTGGTGATTTTTGTATTCATCTTGAAACCTCATTTCTTTAAAATCTTTTTCTTTCGTTTATTATTTATTTGCAAACTTTCTTTTCATCTTGATAAGTCCTAAATGAAGTCAGTTTGGCAAAGTTATCTTTAATCGTATTTATTGTTATTAAACATATGAATGCAATTACCAATATCAATAAACTGACCGACATAAAAATATCTTGATGGAATGTGTGTAGCTATTTTTAAGTACGGAATATGTCAGGTTGAAAAGATTAATTATTACATATTTGTGGTGCACATATATTTTGAAAACCACCATAAACAACATCCGGAACTTCTACCTTCTGATGATACTTTTTAGATGTTACAGCTTTTTCTCACATGCTTTGGAATCAGTAAATCAAGTACTTAATTCTTCATCATTTATGTATTAAACTAGCAGTATTTTAATATATGTTTTACTGCTGATTTTTGTGAGTTTTGATCATGTCTTGCATGGACTTTCTCCTCAGAATATCTCGGCGCTCCTCGATCATATTGTTGTTGCACAGCAACATCCACGAGATCTTTAGTCAGATGTTGTTTCGTGTAAAGTGCTAGGTGTGCTCGAGTAAATTCTATCCCCAGTGTTCAAGAATAATTTTTACATAACATCCACCCATTGTAATGATATCAGTATATCGAGAACGCAGAAGTAAGGAAGTGCGTCAGAGCAGAGTAAATAGTTCCATCAGCACTACCACCACATTATTATTCCTCCCCCCTTGACTTTTGCAACACCCGCTTACCGAACAGATTTTTCCAAAACACTTTAACTTTTCTAAACTGGCACCACTCAGCAGCATCCAGCCTGCGTGTATACAACGTGGAATACATTACATCACAAAAGTACAATATAATACCGAAACCAAATTCCACTTCCCCAGTCGTCTTATTGGAATGAGTGCCCAAAGGAGGCGATCGTGATAACCATGATTTCATAATGTTAGCCTAGGTGATGACATCCTAGGTATGGATAATACTTATCATGAATTGCAAGCATCCGATATGCCGCTATCCTGTGTTGCGTTTGTATAGCTCTAACATTTCCAGATTCGATCAAGATATGCTGCCGATACTGAAGAATCGTCATCTTGTTTGGGTTCCTGCTTGTTACTTCCGGTTAAGGACATTGAACAGAAACGTGCAGTTTATAGATTAAGACTATTTAGAGACAGATGATTTCAAAAAAGGCTCGTTTTGCTTTTTATTTATCTTCAGATTTATAACGTTACATTTTCCAAGTTGTACTTGCTGGAAATCATGTTTAAAATCTTCCAGTATTTTACTTTTTGATTTTAAGAAAGAGGCTGGAACAAAATAGCCGTCATTCTTAATAGGCAATAATCACAATGACTGAATTTAATGATTTTAAAGCGGAAATTATGGAGTTCTGACAGTCAGTCATGTATTTGTGCTTACGTCCATTTTGGACATACATACATACATACATACATACATACATACATACATACATGCACACATACGTACTTATATGCATACATACATACATACATACATACATACGTATGCTTAGGGTTTAATGCACGTCAGCACAATACTGGCTATCAGATGATGAACATACATACATACATACATACATACATACATACATACATACATACATATGCATACATGCATTCGTGTATATGCTTAGGGTTTACGGCAGGTCAGCACAATACTGGCTATCAGGTGATGAACATACATAAATACATAGATACATGCCAAAACAGCTATACTCTTCATATGTACCTGATAACAAAAAGACAGAAATTCATTATCCTAATATGTCAATAACTACTTCAGTCTCGTCTAGACTAACTTATGGGCTTCATTTATGTCACACTAACCGACTAGAAAATGAATAGTTCGACCAGTTTCATTAACACGTATGGTTTCAGTTTTGATTAATTTAAGTGGATAGCTGAAAATACAACTTTGAATTCATAAAGCTTGACGTCACTTGGAGCAGCAGAGAGGGTGAACAGACCATTTTGCTTGAGACATTATTTTATAAAAAATAAGGTTCCTACGAAGGCTGAAAAAATAAGGTCAGTGACGTTAAACCACAACCTCTAACTTAGCTTATCTCGTTACTTTATCTCTGACGCGCGTTTTTATTTTTAGGAATTTTTCGTTTACGCGTTGGTCACTCAGTATTGGTCGTTCACCCTCTCTGCTGCTGTAATTAACCAAAGATTTTATCCAGACCTATACGATATCTAGATCCTGGGTCATGTAAATTTATCGTTATAAATCCGAACGGTACAGCTTGTGTTTTTGAAAAGAAGTTTCTAAACTTAATCATGTCCATGTCCCCTGAACACCAGGTATAATAAATGTTTTGTAAAGCATAATTATCTACTCCATTAAACACAATTAAGATATTGCAATTATCTCTGATTACTTTAGGAATTTGTGTATATCGCTGAGTAACATAAATAACGTCTGTATTTTTGTGACGGCCTCGCGAAAAAATCCGAGCTGGATTTGATTGTTTGTCCAGCATCACATCATCGTATACTACGAGGTTATTAATAAATCCATCAAGGTCATCTACAGATGGAGCTTCATCAATATCGGTGATAAAATCAATAACATCATTATCAGGACACGTCAGAGACTTTGCATTTTCATTAAAATCTTTAAGTACTTCGTAACATCGTTGATCATCTACAGATGGTGCTACTAAATATAATTTATCCCACTTGAGCCATCGCATTATCAGATTAAGTAATAATTGCGTTTTTACCAGACCCAGATGGGCCAAGTATAATTGCTCTGATAGAATTTGGTAGCGCTGGATGATGCTTAACTGGCTCTTGTTTTCGTGTCGCTGAGAAATCAATTATATCCATATAATAATGATATGAATTTATATTGCGTTCGATGTAGAGCGCATACGTCCACCACTGGATTAACGACAATAATAACAAAACTAACAGGCGCGCACTTACAGGCAGGTGTGTGAAATGTGATACAAAAAAATACAAATTTATTTCATTAAAGACAGGTGGTGATATCGCTGCTTCTTTAAGTAAATTACCAGGAGCTCCAGTGGCAAAGTATCCTGGTGAAAAACATTTACCCGGATATAATTATTGTGGTCCTGGAACTCGTCTCGATATCCGACTCGATAACCGAGACCAACCAAAACCTGGAGAGTATCCAATAAACGCAATTGATCAAGCGTGTCAAGCTCATGATGTCGCGCATAAAAGTAAGGATTTACAACAACGACATATTGCAGATGTAAAATTAATTCATGCCATAAATAATATAAAAGATAAATCACTTCGAGAAAGATTAGGTGCTTTTATGATAAAAGCTGGTATGAAAGGTAAAATAATGTTAGGGGCTGGTAATTAATCAGTTGATTATGATAATGGAATCTGTTTATTATAGCCCAAGAGGATACCGGAGAGGTAAAGCAGCGATTAGCAAACTTGCTGAAGCAGCAAAAGTCTCACGTAATGTTGCTGCAGCGTGGTTAGCACGACAGGCAATATGGCAAATTTATCTACCACCACCTAAAAAAATTCAGTATGCACATTTTTATGTCAGTACCCCTAATGAAGTTCATCAAGCAGATATTTTGTTTTTACCACATGATACCATTAAAACTGGCAGACGTCAATACACATACAGATACGCGTTAACCGTCGTTGACGTTGCAAGTAGATATAAAGAAGCAGAACCACTATCAACTAAAACAGCGACTGAAGTTGCATCTGCGTTTGAACGCATTTATCAACGTGGTGATCTACGATGGCCACAATTGCTACAGGTTGATCCTGGCAAAGAATTTCTTGGTGCAGTATCATCGTTGATGAAGCGACATAACGTTAAAATCAGACGAGGACACACAGAAATTCATCGTGATCAGGCAATCGTTGAACGATTTAATCGAACACTTGCTGAGCGGTTATTTGGATACCAATACGCGAGGGAAATATCCGCTGACTTTAAGTCCACGGAGAGATCTCGTGAATGGGTTGCAAGGTTGCCGAGTGTGATAGCTGCGTTAAATAACGAAGTGACTCGTGCAACTTCTATGAAACCTTCTAATGCGATCAAAAAAATATATATACCAACACAACGTAACTCTTCCTCTCAACCAGTACTAGGTAATGTTACCATAAGATATTCATATGAACCTGGTGAACTTGAAGGAGGTAGAAAAAGAGCAACTGATCCTATTTGGAGTGCGACCACACACAAAATTTCTAGCGTGGTAAGGTCCCCAGGTAGACCCGCAATCTACAGATTAGATTCAACTGCTCCTCAGCGTGGATTTGTACGCGAACAATTACAAATAATTCCTACAGATACACAATTACCACCGCGTTCACTTTTATAAACTTGCACAGCGTCCAGAGCCTCAACGTCGATTACATTCAAGACAGGTCAGCATCACATTTTCGCGTGTATGACCAAGACTACTGTTAATTCTATCAACGGTAAATTGTTTTGGATTATTACTCGAGTACCGCCACAGCATATTACAGTTACAACTTGCACAATGATTATTCTGTTGTGCTTTTAGTGTTATAATAAATTCAACATCGATATCAAAATCGCGATTATTTTTTTTTTTGCCACAGTGCTTATAATTCGCTAATTTTTTTATATCGACAAAATTGTCAGGAATTTCCTCGGTTATTACGCAATCCATGATAACCCGGCGCAGTTGAGATATTCTTCTGACTAGAGACACCGCAAGATAAACTAAATTTGACCCTTTAATACGATCATCGACAATCCAAATACTTGTATCGGTAATAGTTAATCCCTGTGACGAGTGAATCGTTATAGCGTATCCTAACGTCCACGGCGATTTATCCATGCTTAACGCGCTCTCAACAACATCAACAACGACTAAAACAATATCATTTAACACAAGAGTTTGTATTCCACCACCAGAAATCTCAACATCAATATTCTGTCGTCGAGTATCTGCTGGACGATAACACAAAGGTACAGGTAGATTTGAAAATTTTTCTTTATGTAACGTAAATAATTGTTGTTGAAGCGCATCGCGAACTATTTTTCTACTCGCAACTATCAAATCAGCAGGTCTCCATAAAGTCCAAAAATTATTCATAGATGTTTCTGGAATTACTTTACGCATTATTTCACACTGTATTTTATCTGGCTGTAGTCTTATTAACTTTTTAAACTCTTTTAGTGATTTGTCAATAGCTCTATGGTCATCAGTTATTTCTTCGTAATAATCTACAAATGTTTTCAACCACTCATGTGGAGACGATCCAATGAAAAGTGGTGGTTGACCATGATCGCCGCACAATATCACAGCAGTATTCTTTAATAACAGCCAATCAAGAAATATTTTTAATACCTCTAGCGAAACCGTGCATATCTCGTCCCAGATAATAATTTTAGGAATGTATTTCTCACCCATCCGCGATGGAGTCCATGCGTCTCCGCACCATCTAAAGAAACTATGGTATGTACACAATTTTACTCCTCGTTCTTTTATTTCCCTGGCGAGTTAATGTGTCGGCGTCAAAACAATCATATCAGAACATTTACGAAATAATTTAATCGTGCGTGTTGTTTTACCTGAACCACCACACCCATTAAGATAAACGGTTTTATGTCTAGCTACAGGATCATATACAGATGGTGCCGATGACAATCTTGGTATTTGATTGTTCTTGTAATATGTTTTCGCAATTTCAACATCGGCAGATTGAGAATAACTAATTATATCCTCACGTTTTATTCTCCATTCGCCCCATGATGCATGATCGTTAATACGCAATTGTTTTAACGAATCTGCATATTTTTTGTTTATATAAAATGAATCTGTCGCGACTCTGACTGCGTAACGAGG
Source organism: Megalonaias nervosa (assembly GCA_016617855.1). Lineage (NCBI taxonomy): Eukaryota > Metazoa > Mollusca > Bivalvia > Unionida > Unionidae > Megalonaias > Megalonaias nervosa. The sequence continues at coordinate 37,417 of JAECUM010010081.1, forward strand.
AAATCTGTTTATCATAGATAATAAATTTCTCGAAACATACGCTAGCATCGAAGATCTTAAATGAATAAACTGCGGTCACTCGCCATCAGTATAGCTCACAATTGTACCTAATTTAGTTCCGTCTGATAAATAAGTATTACTGCGACCTATAAATGTGTTTTTCTCCGTTGTATCAGCGATTATAAAATCGAGTTCAGCATCGTCCATGATTAATCTTGTACACGCTCGTTTATGATCATATGATCCTCCTTGCGTAAATTTACCGATTATTTTTCTGCCGAGATCTTTTGTAAATTTCTCATCACGCTCTCTCCTGCATTCACTAACAATATCATCTTCAGGATTGGGAAAATCTCTTCTAGCATCATTAAATACATCAGGTTCTGGCAACCAAACTTGTTTCTGCACGCGGTATGATATAATTGCTTCACTTGCGCATAACGACATTAAAATTCCAGCATCAAGCCTATACTTTATTAGTACTATTGGAGCCCAACATCACTCTGAAAAATGTCTCCCAAACCACGCATAAACAATCGGATGGAGATCCTCGTAAAACTCGAACGACTCTATACAGGCGAATCCGGTTAAATCACAAGGTAAAGGTCCGTTTATCGCTACTCTGGTCATCTCGTGTGTGGGATGTCCAAATCTCTTAAAGTATTCAGAACATTCTCCGTATCCAAGAAAACTTCCAGGATAACACGCTACCATATCAACTGAGATAACGTCATTATAATCTATTTAGTGTTCCACAATCCACCGTGTCCGTGTTCGATACAACTTTTCTGGACATCCTCAAGAAATTCCAATCGTGTCGGCTTCCATGAATTTTTCTCCTGAGCGTAGTGAGCAGCAACTGATGGAACGGTAAAACAGTTATTAAGTAATTGTTCAACCTTAATATCATCAGATGTGTATTTACGCCAAAGGCGTTGTGCAAGATTTTTCATTTCTTCGTGGAGAAATTCTGTACGATAAATATCACCATTAGACCGTACAAACTGATCATGATAATCATATTCCGAACTCTGAAACTGCCACACAGATACAGGGTCAATTTTACTGATATTTCTGATAGCATCGAATACATGACCATTATAAAATTTAACCGTTCTGTCTCGTGGAAATACCGTTACTGCCACAGTCCATGCATGTGTGTTATGATCAATAATATCTATCGAAGCTCCTCTTGATTTATATTTTGGTTTGTACAAAATCTCTCCGGTTAACGTCTTCACTGTTATTGGGAATTTTAATTTCTTTCCCAGCTCAGCAACGTCGCTGATAGACGCTCTGGTATCTTTAACTGTTTCTCTCCAGGTTTTTATTTTTTTACGTCGTAAATCCGTTAAACCGTTTCCGCGTATCGCGTTTGTGAAGTGTTCTGTAACCCGTTCAGCTACGCAATTTATCCTTGATGCTGTCAGCGATGATAATTTCATGGGTTTGAGATCCCCAACGTCAGGTTTATTGTTTAACGGATATACCGCGTGTAAAACTGCAGTCACAGGGTATGATCGCTCGTAATACGGTTTATCAATACCAGTAAGTATTCCTGGTCTGGAAATTTTACTAAGAACAATATTATCTCCTGACCTATGGACAGAATGAATTCTGCGGCTTTCATATGCAATGCGTTAGACAATGTAGTTTTGGACCAAAACCGTGTATGCGGTGTGGTGTTGGAGTCAGAGGAAAAACTCAACTGTGTGCGCAATGCCGTGGTAAAAGATACAGAGAGCTGAAACGATATTACGATAAAAAAAAAACACATCTTCTGAATCTCCTATAAAAACCGAGGAAGATTATCTCGCTAGATTTTCAAAATAATGATTTAAACAAATAATATTAATATATAAATGGAGCAAAATGAGTTTGTGAAGCATCCAATCATCACCAATTATGAAGCATCTCGTGATGGTGTAATTAGGCACTGCAGATTAAAGAAACAAGTCAGTAATGTTAATAATACTGGTTGTCTTATATTTAATACCAGTAGAAATAAAAATTATTTATCACATAGGTTCGTGTTCGAATGTTATTTTGGAATCATTAAAGATGGACTCGTAATAAATCACATTGATGGAAATCCAAAAAATAACTCGCTTGATAATCTACAAGCTATTACGCAGAGTCAAAATTCTGCACGCGGAAATACAGGAAGGTGTAAAATATTCGGACAGAGAGCTATTAAAGCCGTAAATGCAGAGACTGGTGAAGAAATTATATTTAAATCAATTAATTCTGCTGGTAAATACTTTAACGTAGCATCACGTTCAGTAAAATGCGTGGCAGATAATATCAGGAGATCTGCTTTTTCAGTGAGATTTGGACAAAAAATTATATTCCAGTATGTTAGTCTACCAGAACCTTTTTCATGAACAGTATTTTCTCATTTTGCTTTCATAGTTTCATGCAGGTGTTTTTTTCATTGATGCAATGTTCTTATAGTATCAGATAATAAAGCGAGACAACTCCGTCAAGCATAATAGTAAATATCGTAGTTGTCGTACTTGTTGTACTAATGATATTGCGAGTTTGGGTCAGAACACACACTGTTTTGAGTAAGTATCAATATATATTTCAATAGTACACAAAACATATATCACATTCTCTGATTGTCCAAACTTCGACTGCAAAAAGATTCCAATGAATTTAGTTATGCATTGTAAATCTCAACAATATTGCAAATAAAAATCGCCTTTATAAATATTTAATGTTTTTGTTTTTATTTTGTTGATTTTGTTCGAAAATCTCGTTTTTGTTGCTTTTTTGTTCGAAAATCTCGTTTTTTGCATGAAAAATGACCAAAAATCAATGAAATTCGGCTAGATTTTGTAGCACTGGTAGGGTAAAACCTTCAGCGATTCTCTAATTGATTTTGATGATTTTTCGATTTTATAGAAATCTTTGGCTAAAATATCACTATTTTTTGCTAAAATGAAGTGATTTTTGATCCAAATTTCTTATTTTTTTATCAGTTTTTAGTGAGTTATTGTCAAATTTATCAAGAAATCATCAAAATCAATTAGAGAATAGCTGGGGGTTTTATCCTACAACAATTGAGAATTTTCAATAATTTCATCGTTGTATAAATAATGATGCTATTATGCACATTATTCTATGAACCATGTAAAATCTCAATAATATTTATATTTTCTACGTTCTTATGAAACGCCTTGCGACCTAGCAGTGAATTGTACATGAGGTTAATTTTAGAAATGAATGGCATTGCGTGTTTGTAGCTTATCGATTATTTTAGTATCCTTGGCAACGTCTGATTAATAGAGACTTTTATCTGTGGGTTTTGTGTAATGCAGTTTCAAGCATTTGGAAACTAAAAATAAAATCAGATTTTATTAAGAAATTCACAATACATTTACAATAAATACTGATTTTTTTAAGAAATCCACAATACACTACAATAAATTCTGATTTTATTCTGTATACTTTAAGTACATTACGCGCTAACTATATACTAATATTTCCATTATGTATACATATGAAGTTCGGTGGCCGATTGCTAACGCGCTGGATTTTCGTGCTCGAGGTCCTTGGTTCGATTCTCGTGACCGGCAAACTGTCGGGCGAAAGGCGATTTGATGCCAAAATTTGTTATTTATTGGGCGTAGCCAGCCCGTCTACTGCTTCAATAGAAAATTTGTACACTTCTCCCACCATGTCACTTGGTGGGTGCAATTTTGCTCTCCCTTGGTGATTATGATGGGGGGAGTGTGCAAAAATTTCTATTGAACGTAGAGAAGGCACGTAGTATTGTCCTAAGATAAATTTATATGTAACTGTGCAGTCCTAGAGTTAACGTTCTTAGAATTAAGTTTATATGTAACTGTGCTGTCCTAGAGTTAAAGTTCTTAGAATTAAGTTTATATATAACTGTCCTGTCCAAGAGTTAAAGTTCTTAGAATTAAGTTTATATATAACTGTGCCGTCCTAGAGTTAAAGTTCTTAGAATTAAGTTTATATGTAACTGTGTTGTCCTAGAGTTAAAGTTCTTAGAATTAAGTTTATATGTAACTGTGCCGTCCACAACAAAACCCTGTATATAATTGCTGTAAATATGCTTGTTGCTGTAAATACGTTACTGTAAATATGCTTGATTTTTTTGGGGGGGGGTACACAAAATCGCAATGCCTAGACAGCCCTCTGAATTTCTAATATTTCGTTTCGATTAGGAATTCGCTGGGGGGGGGTGTCTATGCGAATGCGTCCATAAGATAAGTTTATATGTAACTGTGTTGTCCTAGAGTTAAAGTTCTTAGAATTAAGTTTATATGTAACTGTGCTGTAAATATGCTTGCTGTAAATACACTACTGTAATTAAGATTCTGTGTTTTGTGCTGTCCTTAATTAAGATATAATCATAATCATATGTATATAATCATAATCATATGTATACGATCATAATAATATGTATATAATAATATGTATATAATCATAATAATATGTATATAATATGTATATAATATGTATATAATCATCTTCATATGTATATAATCATGTGTATATAATCATCTTCATATGTATATAATCATCTTGAAACAGTCCTTAGGGACTATTATTTTTTTTTTTATTTTTATATTAAACAAACATATATAATATAATGAATTCTGAAAACATTAATGCTATTATTTCTGCGATTAAAAAATTACAGCATAACGGTGTAAATATATGTGAGAATCTTAATCCTGAAAAAATTCTATGTGATTTTGAATCATTACAACAACGCAAATTAGAAAACAGGTACACACTACCATCTGATCATAAATTCATGAAATTTATCCAGCAGGCAATGTTACAGTCGCTGGTAACAGTTACAGATAATCAGGTAAAGCTGTTTATACCTCTCTCGCGAGCTATTGACAAAATTAAGCTAGAACGATCTCATGAATACGAACAGAAAAAGATTATAAATTTTCGTATAAGACAGTTAAGAGAGCATTGTGAAAATGAAAATGAAAGTGAAAATGAAAGTGATGATGAAAGTGAAGGTGGAGTTAATGTGATAATGGCTAAACAAAATCCCTGGCAAAACTAGTATATAGGTTATTTACTTACAATTGCGATTTAACCCAGTAAAAATAAAACTATTCTGATCCGATTCGGATATCTTTTTTTGTTTTACGATGACGTATTGTGATAAAACGCTCTATGATCTCACATACAGATTTTTACTTAACGTTTCATTCTGCAAATCCAAAATACGTCCTATTTGGTCCGTAAGTTTGAAATATATTCTTGATAATAACGGATTATGTACACGTAGATAAACGGGGTTAATTGGTTCAGATATAATTAACCACCCGGGGGGCGCTTGAGGGCTAAATGAATATAATATGTACCCTTGCTGGGCCTGGCTAGATTTTGAAAGATCTACTTGATAGCTGCCATCAATTACAAAACATACTAGATTGACTGCGATCGTTGATGTTATATTAACAATACCAGGCGAGATATGACGGCCTCCACCGTATGGATCATTGTTATGTTTAAGAATAACCGATGGCGGGATTATTTTTTTCCACGCTGCAAATACTTTAGGGAAATATTCATCAATGACATCGTTGAGTTGTTTTTTTATTTCAGCGTTATTTAAATCTGGTATTATAAATGTTTGTAAATCTTTTTCTGTTATTTTGTAATGATCAAGAAATAATTGTTTAGATTTTGGACCTGCGTCAGGACCTCCAATGACTTTAGTCGCAATATTTATAATACTTCGATTAGCGATATATAAATCAAATAAGATCTCATTTAAATGTTTTATTGTTTCGATTATCTGATTTTTTACACCATCGTCATAATGTTGAGATAACGAAATAAATACACTTTTTAAATCATTAAGTGTTTTATCGTATTCAGGCTTAAGAACATCTAAAAACATTTCAAAAAATTCTTCATCAACAATCTCTCTAGTAGTCCCCGTCCTGGCGTCGTAGACGACATTTAATAACACTGATCTAGTTATCTTGGGAATCCTTTTACCGTCAAAATCGGTAAAGTAATGTTTATCATAGCTTGGATCAAATTCAAATTTTATATAAGACCATGGATTTTTATTTCGATATTCTGGACGTTTTATAAATCTTTTTTCGCTTGTTTTAAATTCATTTTTGGTTGGTTCTGGAATTCCGTTTGATTTTTGGTCAGGAATATCAGGCCATCCTAACACAGATCTGATGGAACTTTGATAAATATCTACAACATAATCAGGGGAATTTATTTCAATCGCCGCTGACAGTGATTGCTATTTTGGATTCTTTTCCTGTAATAGATTTAATTCTGTGTTGGAACTCATCATTAATCTGTTCTATTTGATAACTGCCCGTTGAAATTCCAACAACTTGCCAATCAGGAGTTCCATCAGGTTTATTCTTATTCGCAAATACAAGTGAATTATTTGCTGGTAGTCCACCAAACGATTTTGACCTGATATTTGGCCAGCTATGATAAACTCGTAACTGCGCTAATGCTATTTCACTTGCTTGAATTGCAGTTGGAAAGTTAACGCTAAATTCAGGATTGGTCGAACTTAATGATGTCTTAGTAGTTTTTGACGGCGTTGTATTAGTGACGATCTGTTGTAATAGTTCTAACGATGACATTATTTAAAATACTCCGTTATTTAATAGAACGTAATCTCATGAATTCAACCTTCATTCTTATCACAGGTTACTTTATCATTAAATGCTTCATCGTAGGTTTTCATTATCGTTGCGAATTCCTCATCAGATATTTTACCATCGCTGAGATACGCAGAAAGATACGATGATAGTTTAGAATAAGATGTTGTTGCTGTGTGTGGTTTTGTTATATACTCGTGTAATTTATCATTTGCACATGTAGATATTTTCTTAGCGATAATACTGAGAATGCCTGCGCATGTTGTTGCCGTTGAAACGACAATTGTTGCAAATGCAGGTGCTGTCATTGTTATTGTTGATAATAATAATCCGGTTCCAGCAACAACAGCAGAAACTGAGTAAACGATTATATCAATAACAACCATACGCCTGCGATATTTTTTTACTTTTATTGTATAATCGTCGATGATATTTTTTAGTTTGGTTTGACACTCACATACTTGAGCGTATCTGTGACGTTGAACGTCGATAAGTGACTCAGTCACTTGATTCATTATGCTAACAACGTCATTTAATTAAGTAATTAAACAGTTTCAGTTACGAATTCCAGGCACCACCAGTAACGTCTCGGAGGCATTTCCGTTGATGTTAACGTAAACGTTTCTTTGATGTCCTTGGTTAGCATCACCAGCAGAGGATTATGATATACATTCGGTAATGATGAAGTGGCCGCAGTAATTTCCAAACCGTACAGGGATAGCCTGCATAACCCAGTTACTTCTGCTGTGTGTTCGAGAGTTTTATTTTGCGGTGTCCATGTTGTTGATCCTGATGCTACCGTGTACACGACATTTTTAATTTGTCCGTGTGGAATTTTAATCAGATTAGTTTTTTGAACAATACTAGGTATTCCGTTAATAATGTCGTTGAGTTTCATGTTAGTTTGATATCAACGGTTGGTGGATCACCAAAAAATTCATGTACAGATTTGTTTATGTTTCTACGAAAATTTAAAAACGTTTGTACATGTCTAGTAAAAGTAGCATTGAGTGTAGTCATTTCATTATTGATTGTAGCTAACGAAGTTGTCATAGGGATTTCCTTATCGTCTACATATTTCTTCGTCGAAATCTGATTCTGGTGTTCTAAGATTATTAATACCGTTATTATTCATGTTGAGAAATGCACGCATTATACCACCGTTGACTAATACTTACTTAGATTCTTGATCATCGACGTTTTCTTTTGTTGCTGCATCTGTATCTACGGTTGGGTTTCCAAGGTCTATAATTTTATTTCGGTTCATAATAATGTCACCCGTGAATGAGTCACCAGCTCGCCTGATAAAATCGTTAACTGACTTACCAGAATCTTGTATTTTACCTTGATCAGAAAAAATAACGATATTATTAATAACCGCGGTGGGAATTCGTATAAGAACATCTAACAATTGTATGTTACTCGTTTTAATCGCCCTTGTTTATCTTGAAAAACAACGACTTCATTTTGATTCACACTTGTGATATTTAATAAATCATCGATTTCATTTCTGAGCTGATCAAGAGTTGCATATTTAGATAAATCGACTTGCTTCTGAGCTTTGCGAGAAGATCTACCATAAATATCTACCATTATTTTTATTGATATCTGTTTAAGCGTGACAACGTGGTATATTCATGCACGACTTTATGAGGTGGTGTTGTTGATTTTGATACAGCATCAAGTACAGCGAGTACTTCTCGACCGCATATCGGCGGATCCTTTATTTTTTGTGTTGGTAATGTTGAATGCCAGATTTTAGAACGAATCGAATTCTTACTTTGTACTGTGTTTACATATTTTAAAAATTCTTTTGGTGGTTCCAGTCCGAACGAATCAAAATAAATAATTCCATGTGGATCAATTGCATACGCCACCCAATGGGTGCCTGGGCCAGGGTTTTTATCGAGATTAATAATACCAGTTTCTTGTCGCATCGCAACGGTAGGTAATTGATCACGCATAAAAACTCCTCTAAAGTTTTTTATATTCAGTTGCTTAGCGGCATTAAGTAAATCAAAATTGGACATAGGAAAAATCATCGAATTCGATGACGAAGTTATCGGGGTAATCTTAGACCTTTTCCGTACCATGAATATTGGGTCCCTGGTAATCTTAGACCGCGACCGTATACTGGGCCTGGTAATCTTAGACGGCCCGGCTGTGGAACGTTCGATGATATGCACGCGCAACATGATTATTTTCAAAATTTAGCAACACTTCTTCAGAAGGTTCTTGATGTCCGTTTATCGTCAAAGAAACTTCAGAAATCCCAAGCGTGTCAAATATCATATTACTTTCTGTTTGATCATTTACTCGTAAATTATTCTGAAGCGCAATAAATATATGCCGTGGTGCAGAAACACCTTGCTGTGATGCTATTTGCCAAGTAAATAAACCATTAATGTTACTCTGGATAGAATCGGTGGTCATTGTCAACCATGATAACATCGATTTACCACCTTGACTCATAAAAGAAAGTAAATGTTCTTCTTCAGGTATTGTTGGAGTCATTACTGGCATCCATAAAGTTTTGTTAAATTTACTATACCAGCATTACCAACCGATCGCCATATCGCATCATCGCCGGTAGCCTTTCGCACAAGTGCAATTGCATGCTTAGCTCCAAAAATGACCTTTCTGACATTTCTACAGAATCCAAAGATATGTGATAGTGGAATTGCACATGAAAATCTTCTACTTCCACCTATTAACATTGCTCGACGTGATCTAAATCCTAGGTTAAATTCTGGATCAACATTAATAATTATATTTTGCACATCAGCGCCGGCGTTTCAAGCATGGTTTTGTGGGCGTCCTATATCATACTGTCGATACTCAGCGTGGTTAGAAGTATCCTTAACAAACATTATTGATGGTCCAGCTGATCTTGAATAATCATCACTATATCGCGCAAGACCAAGTATCGTCGTGGCAACATCGACGTTTTCATGACAGATCTCAATCTCTCGTCCATCAATGATATATGCTGCACTTTTAAATAACGCCATGATGCCATTATTAACAAAACCAACACTAAAATCAGCTGCGTATGCTCCTGCCGGTGCAAGAGTATTATCTAAAATTTCACCTTCAACTTCAATAAATGCTTCAGCGGGTAAGAAATATCTGCTTGTATCCTGAACCTGTAGTTCAATTCGTCCAGGCTGATTTGGCTCTCGTGCGTCATAAGAATAATACTGATAATCGCGCACAGATCCATCTTTTAAAACTGGTGCATCCATGTCAAACGCGGGATCAGATATACGCTTGAACATTATTTATTATTATCGTCTTCGTCTGCCACGAAGACCGCTTCCTGCTATCAGACTAGCGGTTATATTTTTTTCTTTTTCTGACATTGGTACATCAGTGTTGGTAGCCAACTCCGCTAGTTTTTGATTAGCAGCTTGATTTATTATTTTGCTGACATTTGCGGGCATCACTTCAGTGCTGGGTAATTTTACTGGCTGAGGTTTTCGTCGTATTAATCGCGCTAGTCTATCCTTGATTGCTGAGAATGTTTTGCTAGCAACATCACCAACAGCGCCAATACCTTTTTCACGAACAACATCAATAGCTTTCATTGATAGTTGCTTTGCAAGCGGTATTGCTTTTGGGGCTATCCTTCTAAATAGACCTTGAACAACATCACCTAGTCCATCTCCGTAGGTCGTTTTGTATACCGGTAATCGTGAATTTATTACCCTGACCATGGTTGGTCTATGAGTATTGTGTATGATCATATTATTATTAAGTGATTTTATCACTAATTGCATCTAATTACATACTCAGTCACTGTAATAATCATCGGCGATTTCATTAATGAGGGACCGATACACATTAATATCCATAACACCATCTGTAAATAATCGTTTACAAATATCAGCTGCTTCATTAATGATTTCTGGGGAATTATTACCAGCTCGTTTTCCTCCAATGAGAATTTCTAGTCGATCAACATCAGCAAGGACGTTATTAGGACAAGTAATAAGGCCACTTCCTAAACCACTTCCAGTTGCGCCAGGGTCTTGATATTCTTCCTCTGTTGTTCTAACTGATTGTTGTGGTGATTTCAATCGTTTCATCATTTCTTGTCGTTGTTGTTCTCGTTGTTGTAGCTCTTGTTGTAGTCGTTGTAATCGTTGTGGTGATGGTAATTCAAATTGTTGTTGTGGTGGTGGTAATTCGAATTGTTGTGGTAGTAGTCGTGGTGATCGTTGTGGTGATGGTAGTGGTGGTAGTAATTGTGGAAATTGTTGAACTTGTTCTTCAAGTGTTTTTACTGGTTTCTGTAATTTAAATTGTTTAGCTCTTTCGATATGCTTATATACAGCCTCATCAAATTCATTAAAATTATTAATATCTTTATCAGATCTAATTTCTGGAATACCAGTATAGATACGATATACATCCCTGATCCAATCAGCACGTTTTAGAGATTTAACATGTTCTGGTTTTACATATTTTTGTCTTTCATCATATCCAAACGCGGCAATATCAAGTAATTGCTTTGGGTTCTTGACAGCAGCAATACCTTCAGGTGCAAATTTATCTATTATCTTAGTTCTTGGTTTAGGTTGTTGTGGTTGTGGTTGTGGTTGTGGTTGAGCTGCTTGAATACGGCCAGCAATATCAACAGGTAATGTTTCAAGAGCTCTTTGTGTTGCCTCAGTTGCTGTAACAATTTTCTTTGTTGGTTCGACAATCGGTTTAAATAGTTGTTCTGTACCTTCTGCAAATTCCACTTGAGACTCCTGACGAGCTTGTAGTTGTTGTTTGACTAAATCACGTACGGGTAAATATTTTTTGATTGCCTCTAGTCGCTCTCGAGCTAATCTAGCTGAGTGTGGTTCTCCAATCATTATTGATAATATTTATAATGGCTGTTTAATTTACAGCAGCAGAGAGGGTGAATGACCAATACTGAGTGACCAACGCGTAAACGAAAAATTCCTAAAAATAAAAACGCGCGTCAGAGATAAAGTAACGAGATAAGCTAAGTTAGAGGTTGTGGTTTAACGTCACTGACCTTATTTTTTCAGCCTTCGTAGGAACCTTATTTTTTATAAAATAATGTCTCAAGCAAAATGGTCTGTTCACCCTCTCTGCTGCTCTTGGTATGGAGAGAAAGAGAAAAGGGTGGGGAAGGGATACAAATAAATAGCCAAATGATTTAATTCATCATGATGGCTTCAAATTTACACATTTTTAAAGTTGATTGGTGCTTAGGGGCTTTTTATAAACACAACTTTGCACACACGAGATATTCCACACAAAATTTCATAGGCTTAATGGCCTATCATTCTGTCTGGATTATAAATGTTTCGTTTTAATGCACCAGTTCTAAAGAAACCATTATAAATACTGTCATCCATGAGATAAATTAACAATAGGAAACATAAGGACATCAACTCAGAAATTAACACCAGTGACAAGAATGTTAAACACATGTACAGGAAGGTGACTGGTAGCTGGCATATACCTCTTTGCATTTAAATTTTCGTATTACATCGATTTTGCACATTCAAGTATGAGTTCTAGCGACAAATGTATTCACTTGCTGAAAAGTTATAGCACTTTTGTTCCCTCTGTATTCATCTGTCGAGAGCAAAATCTTATTCGTACAACTTGAATAACCTGTCTGCAAGGTAAGGAATACATTGTCGTCACTCTTTCATGCTAAATATTGCATTCTATTTTCCGCGATTGAACTAGAAATTCCTTGAAGACAAGGTCATTTTAATTAGGACCATTCTGGAAAATTTGGGTTGAATGGATACTACTTCCTTAATAAGCTGGCTAGTAGGTGAAAGAATCAAAGCAAACTGGATTCTTGATGACAGTATCTTGCGAAGAATAATATAGGTTTCAAACGAAGGCAGTCTTTGAAAATAACAAGATTTAATATTAGTGACTTGTATCCTTTGCAAAATATTTACAAAGATAACGATTTAAACATGAACATATAGATAAAATATGATTTGTTATTTGATCCACATCCTTTGCATTTTAAAAGCTGTGTATATGCGTGCGTGCGTGCGTGTGTGCGCAAGTGTGTATGTGTCTGTGTGTGTGTGTGTGTGTGTGTGTGTGTGTGTGTGTTTCCACTACATTGATGATAAATCTCAAAACGTGTCGATTTTTATTACCTTCTTTACCTATATCCATTATGTGAACAGAATTAATTTGATACACTGACAAACCTTAGCCTCTGAGACAGCCTAAACGTTTGCAATTTATAATCCTTATTTGTTTTACAACTTGGTACTATATTGGGGATATGTTCTTTTCCTACGTTAATACCGGATATTGCATTGTCTGCTAAAAATAAGTGATATTTAAATGAGTGGTATTGACCCTTTCAGTCGCAGTAACTTATATGTTTGACATTTTGTCAGCTATTTGACGCTGTCCGAAAACATAGCAAGTCCGATTCAGCAATACATCATAGTGGGTTTATCGTTGCTGTCCAGAAAGTAAGGGAAAGTAACTTCTTAGAGACACTAACCGTGTCGAGTCAGATTTCAATTCCATGTCTGAAATGTAATGTATTTGCTAGTCATTTGCTGTAGTTCAACAAGTGCTAGTATTTGTTGCTACAGGTATATTTTCTGTAGGCAATCAAGCGTCGCATTGCATGATGTGGAATCTTTTATTTCACATTCACATATAAAAAAAAAAATATAGGAATGGACAATTTCACTTCACATGTGAAAATATAGGAATGAAAAGAATATGAAAATTATCTCACCAATAGGTTTCTGTATTTTACATAAAGTATATAATAAATAGCCAGTATTGCTCTGTCGAGCTGTTAAAGTTCCTATAGCAAAGATATATTGACAAAGGTAAACGCTGAAAATAGCAGTCTTAATTATATCTCACAGACTCGGCTGCAAGATATGGGACAAGCAAATCTGCTTTTGAGCTACAATACACGTTCATGAGATTGCATCTTTGCCTGAAAAACGAAACATGATACAGTCCTACAAGATACTGTTGCTTGGGATTCAGATATTCAGATGGTGAATATATGACTAGTGTATTTTTTCATTTTCCAAAACCGATAACGAAACCAACCAACCTCCGCCAAGAAGTGCCAACGTTGGGTGCGTGCAATTGCAAAGGAAATTTTTACTGCTGACAAAATCACAAGATGGACATGTATCAGCAGTAAAATGTTCGTAGGTTGGACGGAGGGGGTCCAGAAAAATAATAAATAAATAAATAAATAAATATATAAATAAATTAAATATCTCGAGCCTAACCAGCAACACTCACGCCAAATCAGGTTTGATATTTACGTCTATCTAAAACAAAAAACAAGAAAAATTTAGATTAAAGTTCGTGAGTGGGGGAGAGGTGTATGTTAATCACTATCTGTGCTAGTAACGCAAAGTGTTCCAGCTCCATGTCACAGAGGCCGATCCAAGAATGAAAAGGAGAAGGTTCAAGCAAAATAATTAAATGAAAACATAACTTTTTCTTTTCAATAAATCAAATACGAAAATAAACATAAAAGATAATTAAACTGAATAACTTTAATTGAACATTGACAAGTTCAATATTTACATTTTTATGCAGTCCTGATTCTGAATTTTTTCCGGTAGGTTATACACTTTTACTTTTGTGTATCACCCTGATACGCATAACTGATTTCCATGGGGTCAGAGACTCTGCTATACACACGTGTATATATTTGTCAGACAAAATGTGCTTCTCCTGACTTTGCCAGTGAGACTCTCAAAACGGCATGAATACCAAACTTTGTTTCTCCCTCATTAAATAAAGGAGGCGACATTAGCTTGCATTCTTTAGTCAAACACAGATCTGAAAGCACGGTTTAATCAAGTGGATGAATCCAAATTTTGATCAACAGTGTACTCGAGGTTTAGATACATAATAATTTGTTGGTTTTCCAAAATGTCACTATCGGTATTGTGGTTGAGGTGCGGGAAAATTGGCTTCCTTATTTCTTCCATTTGTACTTGTGTACACCTCCATGATTATCTACCCATCTAACACCCGGCCACCTACCTACCTACGTACATGCATGCATGCATACTTACTTAATCATTTCCCTGTTGCATTCTTCTGTATCTGACAGAATAAAAATAAAAAATTTAACAATAAGGCAAATCTATTTTGTCTATGCCAACTAATATATATATATATATATATATATATATATATATATATATATATATATATATATATATATAGAGAGAGAGAGAGAGAGAGAGAGAGAGAGAGAGAGAGAGAGAGAGAGAGAGAGAGATAGCTATAACTATTCAGTGTGCAGTCAGACATCGTTAAGTTAATGAATATGTCATTTTGTCGTCTGATGTGATGTGATGTGATGTGATTATGATTTTTAACGTAGCTTTAACAATTTTTCAGTCATATCGCTACGATGTCTGCAGTGTGGCAGTTTATAGTGATGTCTAGCACTGGGGCATCATGCCGCAGACATGTAGCATGATGTCCCACCCAGTCACATTATCCTGACACCAGGCCGACCAGTCCTAACACCTAACCTCTTAATGCTGAGCGCCAAGCGAGGCAGCTGTTAGTACCATTTTTGTAAGTCTTTGGCATGA